>CM019751.1:3775677-3926944 GCA_009761775.1 Ficus carica | reverse complement strand
GAGGTTCAGGTCTTGTCCAATAGACTCCCACCAATGCCTAGCAGCACCCCTCAGTTGGATCACTGCTAGTCTCGACCACGCCCCTCGTGTTATGCCACACGAGCTGCATAAGGACTCGATGTGATGTAGCCAATCTCCTGGATGAGTTTCTCCATTGTAGTGATCTGGTCTGGCTCTCCGAAATGCAGCCGTTATTGGCACCGAGCTCACTAAGGAGTGTGTCTTCGGATGATGATCCTCTAATTGGTGGCATGATGAAATGTAGTGATGCCTAGTTTTAAAATTTAGGTCAATAATAACTACAAATAATAAACTAAAATAAAATTCTAACTTACTTGGACAGGCATGAAACTGATGTGGAAACGACGTAAGGTAGGATGGCAGGATACCGGCTCTGATACCAACTGTAACGACCCGACTTTTCGGACCGTTAATTAACTTACTTATTCTTATCTAATTTAGTCATAACACTTATTTATGTTCGGTTCTAAAAAAAATACATGATTTTTTTTTTAAATCATATTCATATTACAAAAAGTTAAAATTACTAAAAATTTTTAACTGAAAAATTAAAAACCTCTAGTGGATAATTATCCTGTTTAAATTCGTATTTGAATAATATTTAAAAGTTATAACTTCATGTTGATTAAAACGAAGAGTCTAAAGTCTTTTTCTCATAAGTACTCATACTAATTAGTAGTACCCAAAACATTGGAACATAACTAATTATAGCCATTACAAAATAAATTATGAAGTCTAAATGCGGAAATTAATTTCGTGGTGGTATCCCACTCCCGTCCTTCATCGCCTCCGCACAGCTTCGCCAGTCCATAGAACATCTAAGCAATGGGCTGCTTACCCGCGTTACCTACAGCATGAACACACAATGATGAGCTTTCGCTCAGCAAGTACAAACAATATCTCACAAATTATTTTATAAAATCATATCATCACATGTAACATCATGAATGTTTAAAATGCATGTGAACTATATGTGTTCAATTATGCTTTATTATTTACATATCTTGTCTACTTAAGGGCCCCTATGTCGTACCCATATGCGCGCAACCAATGGGGAGTTAGGGGAGCGACCCTCCAACAACCTCCAAGGTCATATATTATAACTTTCGTTCTTATCATATCCTCTCACTAGTTGGAGGTTGGTACGACACTTAGTCCTATCTTTCGTTAGCCTCATTCTTATTATTTGTGACAATATATGGATTTATATGTCACTATGCATCTATCATTATTGCATACGTACTTATGAGGCATGTCAATCATATCAGTGCATGAAAATTTATGCATGTTAAATGCTTAATTAATACAGTACATATAACTCATTCATCACTTCATCAAGGTAAATCATAGAAAACATAGAACACCAACAACAAAAACATTTTATTTCATGCTGTAGGTGAGGTTTGTACTTACTTGTCTTATATGCTTAAACTTCCGGAGTTGTATCTCCTACTATGCGGATTTGAGAAATTGTCCTGATTAACAATATCTCATTATTAGATCGAGGTTTAGTAATATTACTTTATTTATTTTTTAATAACTATAGTGAACTTAATTTACTTACATCATAATTAACCTTAACAATTAATCCTTATTAATTATTAAGTGTTAAATAAATTTCGATTAATTATTATTCAATTAATTTAATTTAATTAATCATTTTAATTAATTAATCAATTATTTAATTAATTAATTATATTATTTTAATTTTTATTAATTATTTATTTTAATTAATTAATTAATTAATTAATTATTACTTTATCTAATTGAGAAATATAATTAAATTATATAATTTTAATTGACTTATTAGAATTATCTTGTTAATAATTTAATTACGTTACTTAAATATTCATTCTTATATAATAGTTATTAATCATTAATTCTAATATTAATAATTGAAAATTTTGATTATTCAATAATTGATGTTTGGTTAATCTCTAGTTAATTATCCATAATTATTTTGATGATTAAATCAATTATTAATAATTAATGATTAATTAATCTCTAATTAATCATATTATAATTATATAGTTATTCAACATAAAATTGATTATTATATACTAACCCTTATAATAATTAATTAATTATTAATCAGTTAATTAATTAATTACTTTATTAATTACATTAGGTTATGTATTAATTAATTTATTAATTAATTAATCCATCAAGGTGATGATGGTCACCTAAGGGTATACCTCTCTTAGATTTATTGGGCTAGTCCAATCCCCTTGGTTATGTTCATTTAATTGGGCTAAAGTAATATCTTGGTATATGTATAGACCTTCTAGTATACTTTATCTGGCCCATTCAAAACTTATGATTTAATTTATAAAGTTAGGGTTTTCACATTATTTGATCATATACTTAAAATCAATTCATTTCATAACTAAATATGTTCATATGTCAAGACTTACTCTTGTGTTACATTTTAATGTTTAATCGTTTTATCGGTGTATGATTTTAACTTGTAAGATTTATTTAGATTTGAGTATAATTCCGTTTTCGACACTTGATAACTTATTGGAAAGCTTGAAATATCTATTTTCTGTATTTATAACTTGTTTTCCAAGATTTCAAGTATTTCAAATATTAATGTGGACGTTTTTCTAAGTGTCTTATGGTAAAATCTTAGATTCTTAGATTACACTACAATTTAAGAGATTTATTAAAATTTATGTACATATCCGTTTTAAACGTATAATATCTCGTTTTGAAGCTTAAGATGTCTACTTTACAGTGGTAAAGTTATTTCCTTTAGTGCTTGAGTATTTCACATCATAAACTTAGGTTTTGTCACTGTTGGTCTCACATTTATACAAAAGTCCAGATTCATTGGTAAGTTTAGAAAAATCATAACAATTTGCTTACAAGTCCAAATAAGACAAAAGATATGTCATTGGAAATATTATAATGTCTATTTTGTATGGTAAGAACAGTTTTATAAAACGTTAAGATTTACTAACTCAAAATTACAAAACCCGTGGCTAGCACAGGGTTCCAGCAGGATTTTCGGTTCATGGTCCAAACTTGTAAAATCCACCAAAAATTGCACACTTATCCGTTCAAGGCGTATGATACCTTGTTGGAAAGCTTAAAGAGTCTAGTTTTTAGATCTAAAACTTAAATCCAAAATTTTGAGTCTAAAGGTTCGGAGTACAGTAAACCCGTGGCTATGCTGTGGCTCGGAGGTTCATTTTCTCATTATTTTTGTGTCACAACTTCAAAGGCACATAACTTTTTACATATAAAAGCAAATCAAGTGATTCCAAAGCCTAAAATGACCTGTAGAATCTTAATATATAGTTTATTTTTCATACTAAAGTTTCTAATGCATACTATATGACCACAACAACTACGAACTTCAACAAGGTTCGTAAATCTTACCGAAATGCTCCGGGGATCCTTTGAGATCTCGAACCTCACGCGTTCTTCTCAAACTTTTCCTAAGTAAGAAAAGTCTAATATTAAGATCATAACTAAAAATCAACTTTAGTTCTCCCAAAAAGACTAAAACACGAGAATACCAATAGGTTACCTTAGTGAAACGTCCTCTAACTCCGTTCTCTCACTTCTTCGATCTTCGGAACGGGGTTTCTTAGAACTCAAAAATGGATGAAGGAGAGGCTTGGGAGTGTGGCGATGAGGAATAGTGTTGGTGGTTCTTGGTTTTGTTTAGAGCTTGTGGTGGTTAGAGAGTTAGGGTTTGAGGCTTAACTTGTGTGAGAAAGAAAATGGAGTGTTAGGGGTTTTGTGCTTAGCCAACTTTGGCCCTTGAGAGAGAGCTGTCTTTTGGGGGAGGAAATTTGAAAAAATTATTGGCTGAAACAGCCCTTGAATGGCCGGCACATTGGGGGGACTTTTTGGTGAAATTTGGTTCATAAAGTTGAGATGAAGGTCATTTTCACTTGTCATTTCCTTAAGTCAACTTGCCAAAATAGACCATGCCTTCTCTTACATGTGGTTTGCATGCATGCACCACTTTTATTTTTCCCATTTGATCACATTTCCCCTTGCTTCTTGAACCAAAACCGATCCCCCCCTTTGCCTTCTCAAATTTTTTTTTGTTTGTTTTTCTTTCTTCCAAATTCCACCCTTGATCCAAGTTGTCCTCTTCATTCCTCATCCATTAGATCTTCCATCACACCTATCCTACCCTAAGTTCTCATTGGTCACTTATCATCCAAGGTTTGACCCATGATTTGCCTAGGATCCCTTAACATGAAATCTACACCATTGATTTCAAATCAAGCATAATTTTTGATCAATTTTCCACCTTTGGATTTCCTAAGAGTAAATACTAATAATTCATCTTCTATTCCATGTGACACATTAATTCCCAATCATAGTCTCAAAGGCTTGACTATTGATATAATCAAAATAAATACTAAGATCCTAAATTGACCTACTAATAAAAATCGGGGTCCTTCCCAAAAATTTATCGTTATCCCTCTAATACGACATAATTAATTTTTCGTATAAATTTATATGTCGTTCATGATCTTGAAATTTGATATCATCAAAACAATTATTAGAAGCATATCAATGAAAAGATCATAATAATAATTCATGAAATTAAGCTTATGAATTTCTAGGGCATCACAGAATACTTGTTGAAGAATGCAGTTGTCATCTCTTCCCATGATCCAATAGACCTAGGTCGCAAAGAATACAACCAGCTTTTGGCTTTGTCCTTCAGAGAGAAGGGGAAAATTTTAATCGCACAGAATCTACAGCCTCAGCTCGATTGTGGAAAGTGGCCACCACCTCGTCAAACTCCCGAATGTGCATGTACGGATTTTCACTTTCTAACCCATGAAAGGTTGGCAAGTTGAATCATTCCCGGCTTGAAATCCAGATTCGGCAAATTAGGTGGAAACATTATGCATGATGGTGTGGCCGTACGCGTAGGGTGAAGGTAGTCGTTCAACGTCTTTTGTTGGACTTCCTCGTTTTGAGCCATGCAAAGGATTTGGAATTGCTAAAGCGTTGGAGATGGAGGAAGGCTAGACGTAGAAGAAGAAACTTCACTAAGTCTTCAGGTCTTCTTGCGAATCTCCCTAGTTCGTTTCTATAACGATTCATTCACCTTAAGCGTTTTTTTTTTTTTTTTTTTAAATAAAGAAAACTTTTACAAAACAACAATAGTGTAAAAACCGCGAATCGCAATCCCTAAGAATGCTCCCAGGAAAAATTGGTGGGCGAGGCCTCCTTGAAACCAACCTCCTAGACAGACACTTTCTTAGTTCGTACTTTCCAACGTTTCCACCACAATTGCTTGGAAAATTTATTAAATTTTATGGCGTATTTTATGAAATGTTAGATGTTAGAAATTAGTATCCTAAATAATGCTAAACTAAAACCTAAGGTTACGCAAATTATGAGTCCTAATTTATTAACACTAATTAGTAACCTAAACAATTAAAACCTAAAATTATTACAAAAGAATTGAAACAAGCTATAAAATGGCAAATAAATGAAAATTAATAAAACAAAAACTGACAGAATAAACTAAAATAAAATAAAAAAACTGGCAACTTGATAAAATAGATATAACAAAACTAATATAATTAATAATAATAACAAGTGAAAGAAAAACAAAAAATACACAGTAAATTTTTTTTTTTTTTAAACGTTTAAAAACAATCAATAAAAACTCTAACTATATATATATATATTTTAAAACTCTTAAAGTTTTCTTTTTTTTTTTTCTCTTTTTTTTTTTAAATAAAATAAAAACTTAACGGAAAGAAGAAAAATAAAAAAAAAAAGAAACTAATGAATACAATGACAACAATTTTTTTATTTATATTAAAAACTAACTAAAGAGAACGGAAGACAATTAAGTAAAAGAAAGATTTCTATACAGGCAAAACAAAAGAATAATCTGTAAAAAACTAAGTTATCAAAAACACGCTAACAAAACGAAGTTATCAAACTTGACTAATCAATCTGTAAACAAAAACACATGACTAAAACTACGAAAGAGAAAAATAATAAAAATAAAATAAAACCAAAAATGTACTTACCTCTTTGGCTTAATATCTACTGATCAATCTTGCTCATGACACCTCCCCGGCAACGGCGCCAAATTTGATTACGCCCAAATGTGTACAAAAACAAGCGGTCGATTGTAGCACATTAGAGACGGTCGATCCCACGAGGAGGTGATAAAAATAAACAAGAAAAGATTAGTGGAACAAAAGCGTTAGAGGAATAAATAATCAAAGAAAGAAGAAAAGAATTATTTTTGTGATTTTGAAATAAATTTATAAGACAACTTAATTTAAAATGAAAAAAATTCAATAATTAAAAGTGATAAAGCATCGAGAATCCTTCATGTATGTTGTTTTCCAATTTCAGTTTTGATTCACAAAAGTATTCAAATGAATTAAAACTTCTCACGTTAAAAATTATCTAAAATCGACCATATACCAGATTGATAATATTGCAGGTAAAAGATCAATTTATTAAAATAATTCTAGTTACAAAATATTGCATGATAACATTTACATAGAAAAAGCTTGACTGAATCTATATAAAAATTAGCAAATAATATTTTGCATTCAAAGAAAAATTAGAAATGGAGAAGAATATTTCACTTAAATATATATGCGTTATAGAATCAAACAAACAAAACTCAATTGGACTACTCAACACATGAGTTCATCTCTAGCTTCACCAAGAGAATTTTAGCCAAACATGCTCACATTCTCACAAAAACTCTCAAGGAAAATAGGGAAGACAATAAGCTCTAAACTCAACCCAAAATTGATAAGAAAATACAAAAACCCCCAAGCTTGCTGCAAAGGCTTTGCTTTTATAGGCTCCAATGTCCAAGGGTGATGGAGAGATTTTGGCCCACAAAATCAGTCTCCACGGATTGGCTACCGGCTGGATACACGCTAGATAATTAGCTGATAAAGGGCTGGATTGTGGGCCTGAGAAGCACCAACCCAGAAGTCACGCGGGCTGGATTTGCGGCTGGATTCGCGGGCCCGAGCTGGGTGATCTGGGGTTGGCTGCTTCACGTGGATGGGCTGGAGTTACGGCCCGAGACTTGCGCTGGGCCAGCTGGAGGAGGATTTCTCGCCGGCTTGGATCGCGGGCCTGGGCAGGTTTCACGCGACTTGGATCACGCGGGCCTGGCTGGCAGCTGAAGACACGGGCCGTGATGCTGCTGGGATTGCGGGCTTAGATGGAGATTGGTGGCCTGAGCAACACAGAAATCTCGTGGCTTAGATCGCGCGCACGTGGAGGGAGAGGCTGGGCTTGCGTGTCGGGCTGGAATCACGGGCTGGGAAGCGCCAGCTGGGGGCCACGCGGCTGGTTTCACGCCTGAGATGACACGGCCCGAGATTCGCGTGGGCTTATGGGTGGCTGTTCCTGCGAAAGAAAGGAGAAAAAGGAAAGAAAAAAATAAAGAGAAAATAAAATAAATCAAAATAAATAAAAATAATAAATATTTTTTTAAAATAAAATATTATAAATTAAAATTATGGAAATTCATATTTAAAACATAAATTATCTAATAAATTATATGAATAAAATGTGATTTTGAGCATTTATCAGTACCAAATTTTTCATTTGAAAAATTCTCCTTCTATTTATTATCACTCTCTCACTTTCCCTAATTAGTCGCCCACTCCAGTAGCCCCACCGATCATTCTCTTACTTTCCTCTCCCACCTCTCTCACTTTCGTCTCTCACTCATCTTGCCGCATGACATTTCCTCTCTCACTCATCTCGCCGCACCCACTCCATTTGTGTGCACACCCATCATTCTCAGTCTATCAATCTGGTAGTTTCCCTAATATTGTCACGCCCACTCCACCCCTACCCATCCCATCGCCCTCCCTCTCGAAATTCCTCCGCCCCACGCCTAAAGCTGCTGCCGCACTGCTTCCTCTGCCCGACCTAAAGCTCACCGCGTGCGACTAGATTTTAGACCCATAGAGTCGAATCCTTTCAATTTTCAAACCGGTCGTCTCAATGCAATCATGTTGTACAGGTTTGCATATCTTATCTATGACACTATAAAAGCAAAACATTATTCAATAGCTGGTCTCAGTTGCTTTTTTGCTGTATGTGGCCAAGAAGGCTTAACATGATGTTGTTGAGTTATGCTTGATGGATAGATTGTTGAGGCAAGAGATTGTAGATATTTACTTATTACTTCTCTAAGTAGCAATACGGGCGTGCATAAACCAAATGTTCGAGGAGCTACTCGAAGTTTGGGTGTGTTGAAAAGTTAGTGACAAAAGAGGGAAAACTAAGCATAAATTATAGAGAATGGAACTTCGTGTACATGGAACACATGCATCAAAATATGCTAATGCAATTGGTTCTATTGTACGTCATTATTATCCACTTCATTACAGTGGTTGGGGAAAGGTTCCAAATGATGCGAAAAAGGTATTCATTGAAAATTGAAAGTATTTTGTTTCCTTAACTATTCATGGTAACTATTGTATTATGGTTAGAAAAAAATTATAAAACTTAATATTTGTTTTTGTAGGAACATTTTCGATATGGATTTAGAAGACAAATCCCATTTGAATGACGTTATAGATAACACTTTTTTTGAGAGGTTCAAAAATTTTCGATACAAATGTCATGTCAAGTACAAAAACATTGTTGAGAAGGGGTTGAATCCATTAGATAACAATCCGTATCCTTATGTGAAGGATGAAGATTGGAAGTGAATGTGCATTGAATGCTTTGAATCTGAAAAATGGAAGGTAAACTTTAATATTTATATGGAGTTTGATATGAGTTTAATATGATAAATGTGTTTTTCTTGAGTGTGTATCTTGTTTACAGGTTATTAAATTTTGTATGTCCCAATTTTAAGGGAGGTGCTGGCAAAATTTTTGTAGACTATTAAGTTGACATATGTAAGTGAATTAATTGTCTATTCGTTCTCATTTTTAGAAAAAGTTAGTTGCTGGTGCATTTAATCGTGAAAAGTCAGGTGCTTATATGGGTGGCTCGAAATCTCTAATTCAATTTGAATGAATATCTGGTAAATACTTTACTTTAAATAATGTTACAATTTGAATCATATATTTTCCTAAAATAAGAGACAATAAATGATGTTGTTATTGACTAATGATTTGAATATAGAACACCAATCAAGTTCAGATTTGACAAGCTGGGAAAGTATTTTAGATGTCTTTTAAATTAACTCATGGAGTGAAAAGCATGGTCGGGAAAGTGACCGAGCTGAGGCGAATAATTGTAGATCAATCTTAATGCTACACTTCATCAACTATATTCTTTTTATTATATATATTTATAACGCTGTTGAATCTCGCAGCAACATATGATGGAAGTACATGATGAAAGATTAAGCCCAACTACTAGAGGATTCGCAACTCAATCTGATGATGAAGAAGATATCTACTCAAGTGTTGATGAATGAAAGGTATGAAAAATATGGGTTTAAGCGTGGAACAGGTCCTGTGGTTAAAAAGAGACAATTGAGCTGATCTAGAGGACCTACACAACGATTGTTGGTCGAAAACCTTAGAATCGAAGTTTGTGAACAATAAACAGAGAGTGATAGATATGGAAGACAGGATGAAATACAAGACGAGATGATGAAAAAGACAGGACGAGAGATTTAATACAAGACTTAATACGAGATGATGAAAAGACAGGACATACAAGATGAGCTATTACAAACTTTTCTCCCAAAGGCAAAATGGACCACCGCCGCCGTCGCCGCCACCATCAGCCACTATGTCCTAAGTTAGCTTTTGTTTTCATATAGTTTACCTTTGTTTGATACCTACTATAATTAAACATTTACTATAAATTGTTTAATGTGTTTAGAGATTTGGAGTCTCTTTAGCTAATATAACATATTTTCTTGCATTATTATTTTTGTTGCTTGTATATTTATATATTGAAAAATATGTGACTATTCTCTACAAAACTATAAGTATTACTGCTACCAAAAAATTTTGCTCGCTCAAACTTTCGGCTACCATAATATTTGGTAGCTAAAAGCTTTGCAAAATACATTTGCTACCAAAGAAACATTTGGTTGCGGAATTTTTTCGCTACCAAACTATAATTTTTTTGCTACCAAATTTAAAGCAAAGAACTTTTGTTACCAAATGAAATTTGGGACCAAATTATTGGTAGCTAAAAATTTTATAGATTCATTCTGCAACCAAATAAATTTTGGTGGCCAATTCATTTCGTTACCAAATTATGCTTTTCTACTACCAAATTTTGATCGCTAAAAACAATACCTTTTGCGACCAAACAAAATCCGGGACCAAATATTTGATAGCAAAAGACCTCATTTTGGTCGTGCAAAACTCCTATGATGACATGTTTCGGCGACCAAAAATTTTCGGCAACCAAATTTTGGTCCCCAATATATGGTATCCCTGCCATGTTCTGCTACCAAATTTTGGTAGCCGAATCTACTTATTTGGTCGTGGATTTTTCGGAGACCAAATTTTTTTTTGGTCGCCAATACCTAATGCGAACCAACTTATGGGGACCAAATGGCGACCAAAAAACAAACATTCTGCTACCAATTTTTTGGTCTTTAGAAGGTGAAAATTCTTGTAGTATGTAGTTATGAGTACGAAGAATTGGACGAATTTTTTGATGCTTGGAGAAATATGCTTTTGAAGTATAATCTTCAAGATCATGAATGATTGTAGAGAATGTTTAATTTACGTGAGAAATGGGCTCTAGTCTATGGTAGGGAGACTTTCTGTGTAGATATGACCACTACTCAAAGATGTGAAACTATGAACAATGTAATAAAAGGGTATGTCAGCAACAAGCATTATTTGTTCAAATTTTTTGAATAATTTAAGCAGACTGATTAATGATCGTCACTATGAAGAGTTAAGGGCTGATTTCAAAGCAACCCAAAGTCCCATGCATTTATCATTTCCAGTTGAGATTCTCAAGCATGCGTTAAGCATTACACCCCTGCAGTGTTTGTGTTGTTTCAAAGTAAGTTATGTGCAGCTTTTGATTGTTCAATAAGTGATTTTGGTGAGAGTGTGAACATGTCAAAGTATGGTGTTAGCTCTCACAAAAAGAAGTTTGAACATACAGTGGAATTTAATTCATGAAATGAAATGATAGTATGCTCTTGCAAGAAATTTGAGTTTACTGGAATTTTGTGCTCACGTGCTCTTAAACATCTTTCTTTGAAAAATATTAGGAAAACCCCCGACTCAATACATTTTGAAAAGATGGACAAAGTATGCTAAATGTGAAAATAGAGCAGAAACGTGTCTTAATACAAACGGTGAGGACCCTAAGGTAAGTATGGGAAATTGTTATAGAGAGCTGTGTAGATTGCAAAACACATATTATAATTTATTAATTTAATATTTATATTTTGCTACTTATAGAATGTCGTCTTTTAGTACTTGTTGCCGTATCTCTGCATTTTTCTGTTGAAGTCTTTATCTTTTGAGTTGTTTTGTCGGATCAATCGCTCAAGACCTTTGGTTTCTATCCAAACTCGATGAAAAAAATGAAATCACTTCTTATGGGTTCATTGAGAATGATTCTGATCTAGTTCATGGTCTAGTAGAAGTAGAAGACACTCTGGTGGGATCCTCACGGACAAAAAAGATTGCAACCAGTTTGATAATAATCGAGTGACATTGCTTCTTTAAGCTGAACCAAGGAATCCCTTAGATATGATGCAAAATGGATCTTGTTCTATCGTTGATCAGAGATTTCTTTATGAACAATACAAATCAGAGTTTGAAAAAGGTGAAGGAGAAGGAGTCCTCGACTAGCACGGATAGAGGAGGATTTATTCAATCACATAGTTTGGGCTCCTAGAATATGGTTGCCCTTGGGGCTTTTGATACATTAAATAGAAAGCCCCAATGAATTGGGATTTCCCTATTGGTTCAGGGATAAGTGGATCATTTATGATGAAGAGGATGGGCTTCAAGAGAATGATTCGGAGTTCTTGCAAAGTGGAACCATGCAGTATCAGACACGAGATAGATCTTCCAAAAAACAAGGCTCTTTTCGAACAAGCCAATTCATTTGGGACCCTGCAGATCCACTTTTTTTCCTATTCAAAGATTAGCCCTTCGTCTCTATGTTTTCACATGAGAATCTTTGCATATGAAGAGATGGCAAAGGGGTTTCTTACTTCCGAAACATATCTTCATACATCTATATATAAAATGCTGGTTATCAAAGAATACGCAAGAAAAGTACTTTGAATTGTTGATTATCATCAGAGATGGCTTAGAACCAATGTTCATTATCTAATGGATTTTTCCGTTCAAATACTCCATCTAAGAGTTATCAGTATTATCAAAGCTGTTCCTTATAACGAAACGCTATTGGATCAAATGACAAAGATATTGTTGAGAAAAAGATGGATTTTCCTAGATGAAACAGTTGTTGTTATCTGCTACAATAACGAATTATTGGTTTAACTGAATAACTAAATAAATTAGATAGACATTTCTATTCGTCTTAGGTCGACGGATCTTCTTTGTCAACTTTGATAAAATAGATAGTCATAAAATAGGTCCTATCGAAATTCTATATATTCCCAACCTCCAGGAGAAATCCAAAAAATTGATTTATCTATAATCCTCTGTCAGTTGGGTTAATGGATCATCTAATTGGAAATGATAACCAAATGCATAGGTTGTTAGAAGGAGTTTGATTATACATATACAAAGAGTATACCACT
Organism: Ficus carica; assembly: GCA_009761775.1. Taxonomy (NCBI): domain Eukaryota; kingdom Viridiplantae; phylum Streptophyta; class Magnoliopsida; order Rosales; family Moraceae; genus Ficus; species Ficus carica. The sequence goes on along the minus strand of CM019751.1, from coordinate 3,914,214 downwards.
TAATTACCTTATTTCCTCTACGAGGAAGAAAGAAAATTAGGGAACATGCAAATATTGGCAAGACTACATTATTGTTAACCAAGGAAAATAATTCATGATAAAAACAAGATACACTTGGAGTAGCAAAATAAAATGGACCAGAAAATCCGGTGCTCCATATATAATATATTGAGTTTTTGTCTGTAAAGGCAAAAAATAAAATAAAATTATAGTCGTATTCAAGTAGGTTTTTGGAAAGTATCAATAAGCTAGACCTATACATCGAGTTGTTTCATGCCATAAAAAAAAACTCGAAACACTCAAAAAATCAATTGAACAGGCAGATTCAGATCTTTTACAACCCACACAATCCTCTGTTCTTGGAGCAGAAACTATTTGTTTAGCTTTACACCCAACAACAAGAGCAGCGGAGTCAGAAGAGGCATATCAAATTACAAAAAGGGGTCTTACTATGGTTTTGAAAATATTGATGCTTGTTTAAGAGGAAAGAGGTTGGAAAGCCCAATAATTTTGTCCACTCACAATCCAAAATATGCATTTTTATGATGAGAGTGGCTGCAACATTAAAGGAATAAAGATAAAGGAAAGAGTTAAGGTAAATATACAAGATTGAAAGGTGCTCTAGATAAGGCTATGAAAAAGATAAAGACAGTACAGAAGAAATTCTCTCCACAACAGGCATTTGTCAATTTATTTATCTGATTTACAATACTTAATTTGTTAAACTTATGCATCAAATTTACAGTTATTACTTTTATAAACATAATGAGGTGAGATTTTATGATGCAAGCTTACGAATTTTGAAGCTGCATTATAAGACGGAAATTTCACTAGTTACTTCGTCAAACTCACTTGTGAATTTCAAACCATTGTATCATCTCAACCGAGTATATTTTTGCTTGTATTTTCTTTTGCTTATGTACAATATGTTTCTTGTAATTTTCCTTAGGGGCTAATCATAAATATTTTTCACTTTTAACCATTGTATTTTATAACTAATGTAGATTGAAAATCATGGTGAGAATGTAAACCAAGTAAGAGAACAAGTATGATGGAATTATAACAACAGGTAATTAGTTTGATTCAACGTCTTTTTATTTATTTAATAAATTTCATGCATACAAGTAAGAGAGGTTTACTTTGAGATCTACAAACTAATTCACTTCATGCAAAAGGCCCAACATTCAGTTTTTCCGGAGATCGACTTCAAGACGATAAATTGTGGAATTACCATCAAGAATTCTTGAAGTGCTGTTTGTTATGACGTGAACATGGGATAAGTAACTTTAAATGATTTAGGTTTGTTTTTTATAGTGTGTTGTTTGTTTGTTTTTTTCAGCACGGTTTGTAGAAACTTAATTTGTTTAGTAAAATGAGTGTGCAAAAAGTTTGATGAGAATGGATGAGTAATAAATAGTATGTTAACTAAATAAGCATAAAAATTTGAAAAGAGACAAAAGAACACAAGGAATGAAAAAAAAAAAAAAAAAGGAATAGAGCAAACAAAGATGTAAAGATTAGGAAAACTAAAAGATGAAACGGTTGAAAAAATGAATATGTAAGAGTAATATCAAAAAAAAAAAAAAAAAAAGAAAAAGAAAAGAAAAGCAGTTTAAGAAAAATAAAGAATAAGGAAAAGAAAAAGGAATGACTTAAGTACAAAAAAAAAGTGTTGTTTAAAAAAGAAAGAAAGAAAGAAAGATAAAGAAAATGGAATTAGTAACATATCCAAATCCAAGCAACATATCATAAAAAGGAGAAGTTTAGAAAAATAAGTAAATAAATAAAATGAATATAGCACAAAAAAGAAAGGGGGGAAAAAAAGAGTAGTAGTGCAACAGAAAAATAAAGAAATAATAATCATAGTATAAGTGCCGACTATAAAGTAACATGGAAAAATAAAAAGGTAAAATAAAAAAGCCAATTCAATGGAAAATGAAGAAGACAAAAAAGAAATAATAAAAACAGGTAAAATATAATTTGAGAAGAGAATCTAGGAAGATGAGAGATTTTCTCCAAAATCAATTAATAAGAAAATTGAATGTGGGTCCCGTCAGAAGAGAGAGCAAATGCCTTAAACGACACTATTATACCATACATGAGCAAAATCTGTTAAAAGTGAGTTGGCACTGTTAGCCTCACTTTAATAAATTAGTTAGAGATAAAATTTTTAATTCGTAGCTGGTTGATTTTTTCAAAATTAAAACTAATTTTTTATTGATTTAAAAAAAATAATAATAATAATTGAGATAAAAATTTTAAGTTAGAATCTAAACACAGCATTAATAAGGTGTCAAGAATTGATTAGGGAACAGAGAAAGGGATAAGAAAAAGGGATATGGGATCTGGACCTCCCAGCCTCATTGCTGCTACTACATATGTGATATGTCGTCATTGCCAAGGCCCCACAGCCTCTTCTTTCACTGGGGCACCGTGACCATCGAAATACAAGTACTTACTGGATTTTTGAGACCTTAAAGCTCTAAGGCTATCACAGTAATGCCAGCGTGGCCACATCTAAATGGAAATTTGACATAATATATGGTCAATTTTACTGTTTAGTTGACATTATTTACATTAATTATAACCCTTATTACTCTCATTTTCTAAAGTTATGGTTTAAATATAAAATTTAAATTTATTGTCTGATTTAAAAATCCTTCTTTCAAGGTAAACTATATCATGATCTTAAAAAATTATAATACATATAGAGAAAAACAATCATATGTAGACAACGATCAAACTCATATAAAATTATAATGATATGTGTACAATCATAATAACATTTCTATCGTTATACAATGATATGGTTATAATAAGGAAAGCCATAATAAAGAGTCGAGCATTTAAAAATGATATCATATTAACAAATCAAGCATTGAAAAATGATATCATAAATATAATTACATGCAAACATCCATAGTTATATATTTCGCATTTTGTAATGTCGATACTTACACGAATACAATGACATGTATGAACCTACAATTACGAGATTAATATTGTGTCGTTATGAATTGATAGTGTAATTAAAATATAAACAATAAAAAATAAAGGATAATTTTGCCATTATACACTAGGATTTCTATTTCTCAAATATTCTTAATATTCTGTTATATTTCAACTTTAATAGTTGTACTTTGCCATTTGTCCAAAAACTCCTTCATATTTTTTTTTATTTATTTATTTGAATTTACATGAGTTTTTCTTATATATAAGTGTTTTATGGTAATTTTAATAGTGATTTTGATAAGAACGATTTGTAATTTGTGAATTATATATGAAGAAATTATGATGATGATTGTGATCAGTTAAATCATTTATATATAATTTGAGCCACTTAATAGCTAAAATGATATTTTTATATAGAAAAAATTACAAATTTTACACGACGGATTTTCCTTTAAAAAATATCATTGAACTTGGATTTAGCAGCAACAAGAGACATTCCACACAATTAACGATGGCAAGAAAATCATTGTGCAATCCTCATACGTACCAAGACGATTTAAAATCGTTATAACATCCTACGTTTCTATAATAAGGTAAGGAGGTCAGAGAAGTATATCCACACTCACCCTGTCCTGTTGACATCCCTATTAGTTTTGATCAAATTTGCCCTATAAATTCTTCTTGTGGTAATATTTACATTTTTGTAATAAAAAAAATAGCCACAAACATTAATATTTCAAACTAAAACATCCAAATAAGCCAAAAACCAACCTACACAAGTACAGTTTATACTCCGATTGAAGTTTTCTAAATGTTTATATTTAAATTTTTTTTTTGAAAAGTAAATCAATTTTATTATTCATCTCCATATATCTCTTAAAAATTCAGATTTTAAAAGTTTATAACTTTCTTATTTTAAATCGAACAGAGATATAATTTTTATAATAAATTGCAAATAACGACGAGAGTAACGAAACAAAATTCATATATATTGTTTTTTAACACATTTGAGTTTTTATACTTTTTTAAATTATTACAATTCATTTTCAAGTAAATGTATAACTATTAGGAATGCCCTAAGTATGAAAGACATTTTATGTGTTTCATTAATTATTTGAATTAATTATTAATTTATATTTGTGGTTTTTCATTATATCATTGCTATTTCATTCTCATTAATTTGCATGTTAAAGTAAATATAAGCAAACATGGCTCACTGACTTTTTGGTTGTTTAAACTGTTAGAATATTGTATGCAATGGATATTGTATGTAAGAGGACAACATTCTAAAGTAAGTAGTATAAATTTACGGTCTGCATTCAATGGAGTTAGATTGAGCATCTAACTCATGTTTAGACTGTTATGTTGTCTAAATCCAATTTGAGGATGGTTTCTCATGACTGTCTAGAGCGAGCCGACTCCTAAGTAGAGACATAGATATATTGCCTAGTGGTAGTGATACATTAGATTAGGGCTTAAGTGTAATTAATCTATTGAATAAATCTATTTACATATATTAATTCAGTTACGACGTTCATTAGATGATTACCTTAATCCTGAGTAAATAATTGACTCCATGTTTATAACTTGTATACTTTGATGTTTTAAAAGCTTAAAAACATCTCGAAATAGTAAGCTTATAAACCGGTTCGCTAGGTACATGACTTATATTCGGTGAGAGCTTTTATTTATAGATATGAAATCATAGCTCTATTAAAAGAGTTAAGGATACTCTCTTAAAGGCATTATACGGGAATTGAAAAATGGACAAGGCCTTAGTCATTTGTTCTACAAATGATTTATTATTCATTTCAGTATAGATAATCATTTTTCTATATTGTGTATAATGGATCTTTAAGATAAAATGATCAAGAAGACAAAACGAATCTTAGCCTTAAATTGATCGTGGATATCATATGAGGGTATTGCATATTTGACAAGATCATGGACTAAGGCTATTTATAAGCTTACTTATTACGGTATGTAATCAGGAGTGTGGTTTCAAGTTTATAGTGGTATGACTCTAAAACTAATAATTATGTGATTAATTGATTCGATATAGAATATTTAGTCACATAGATTATTGGAGCATGAATTATATATGTCTAATTAGTTCTTTCACTAGCTCAAAATAATTCCACTAACGAATGTTAATTTATCAAATTACTAATGTAATTTAAATTTTCATCGGTGTTGTGATGACGCACCCGGCACAATCGCCGGCATGAGGCATGTACAACTAGTGGGAGAATAGATTTTGTTTTGTTTAATATATTGGTGATAAATATCTAGTTGGATAATTATTTATTTATTAAATAATTATCATAAAATTTATTTATTTAAAATTAATGATTTAAATTAATGGTATTTATAAATATGAAACTTAATTTAAATTAATAAATATGAATAAATTAATTATTTGGATAATTAATTCAAATATCTGGATAATTTTATTTATTTAAATGAATGAAGTTGACTAATTATGGATAATATCACAAAGAGATTTGAATTAAATAAAATATTGTCTAATCTCCCCTTAAGTGGCATTTTTTTTTTTTAAGAGAGGATATAGTAGAGATTTTTTCTCCTTCGTGATTTATTTATGGATAATTATTTCATAATTATTTTATTCAAATAAAGTTACCATGATATTTATTTGAATTAAAATTGTATTTATGGAATATTATCTAGATAAATAAAGTATCAAATTTCAAGATAATTGATGAAAATGAGAGAGAAAAATATTTTCAAGGAGTCCTACTCAAATTCAAATACCATCTAATTATTTTGCTATAAATAAGAGGTTTATCTTCTATTTTTGGGTAGACAATAGAATCTAAAGAGAGCTTATTTTCATTACTCCCATAAGTGATAATAAGTTCTAGAGCTCTAGGTGGTTGGAAGGAGAATTTAAGTCCATATGTGTGATTGATAAAAGGTAAGAGTGCCCACACACTCCACCATCCAGAAATTAGAGCATAGTGAAGAAGACTAGTTGGTTAAAGCTCTTCTACATGGGTTCTTGGATAATTCTTTGAGATTTTAGATTAAAGGTAATTTGTTGTATGTGGCATCACGAGTTTGTTCAATCAATAAAAATTTTAAAATTACACTGCACAATATTTCTACAATAACTCTAAACATTCAATCATTTTTAATAAAAACAGTTTCAAAACTCCAATTATAGCGTATGCTTTTGTTGATGGGACCCGTAGATCCGGTGAGTGATGTGTCGAGGGTGTCGATGTGGCTATTTCTGGTTGGCTGGTAATGGATACGACGTGGCCAGAGACATTGAAGAGTTGGAGCAGAAAAACTAGGGTAGGGCATCCATCATGATTCGGGTCCGATTAGGCTTGGAGAAGATTGAAGAAGGATGGCTCCTAGGACGTCCTTCGTTGCCAAAATCACCGAAAGAACTTGCAATAACACAAGAGAATCGACTAAAAGAGAAAACAGGGAGATCGAAGAAGGTGGGATAAGTAATCAGATAGTTGATGGAGATTCGGGAAGGGTAAACTGTAGATGAGTTACTGTCTCTGGAGTGTTTATGGATGTGGCTCAAGATCACTCCGAAGACGAGCAAGAGTTGCCTCTGGAGACGAACTTTGGTGATTTCTGGAAATGTTTTAGAAATAAAGAACTTGATGAATGTAATGGAGTTTCTAACATGAGATAAATCTCTTCGTGTTTTTCTAATGGAGAAAAGTGAACTGAGAATACTCGTGCTTGAGTCGGAGTGATTGTGTTGTGGTGGTGCTTTGCTCTATAGAAAGGGGGCTATTTATAGGAAAGGTCTGAGCCATTTTAGAGGTTGCTTGGAACAGACATCCCCTTGAGCTCTGGAGAGTCTCTATCACACTCCATCCTACTTCTAGCATCCAAGGGATGATAGTTGTATGTTTGAGTTTCAAGGAACACTGAAAACAAAAAGTGATGAACACTAGGTGGTCAAACTTATAGTGTCTTCAGGAGCCTAGAAGCTTCACAGACTGCTTTTCAATTTCTGGAGCAGGTGACTTGTCAAGGACTAGTCCAAAGCAAGCACCAGCCTAAATATGGACAAACATGTTGCCTTTGAAGCCAAACCAAAAAGCACTACAAAGACCGGTCAATGAAACACAAAAGTCATTGCCTTGGTCTCTGAAGTGGCTGACATATTTATAAAAACTTCTAAAGTCAATCCTTATGGGCCTTTTGGGCCATTATGAAGAGAATATGATTATTTGGGCTCTGTATATCTATGGTTGGAACACTTTGGGTCTACATAAGATAAGAGATTGGGTTTAATTAGGTATTTCTCCATCACTCATCTATGTTGACAAACCAATTTGAAACCTCCCAAGTGAGATCAAAAACCAATTTTGACAAGGATAAATGGGCTTATTTGATTGATTATTCATGACCTATCAAACTACGACCCACACAAGTTTTTTGTGCGTAACTTGAATTCACGAAACGAGCCCACTCACACCACGAGATATAAGTATTGGGCTTGGGCCTTAGAAGAAAGCTTTATACAAAAACAGGTATCAACAGCTTCAAACACCTCCTTATCTTCTAGATTTTATTGCAAACTTGATTTAGTTAGAAGAAAAGAAAAAAAATATATGTATATATCAATAAAAAGAAGGTTAAAGACAAGAGAAAGTATTAAAAAATGTTGGTTTTATTACGCCCCCTAAAAATAAAAAATAAAATAAAAATAAACCCTTTTATAACTGCATGGGTTTCTTTTCGGCCAAAACCTAAATGATATAATATCTAAAAATATTAATAAATCCTAAATGATATCTCTCTCTTGAAAGCATGTGAATGATTTGAGAACGTTATACTATCTTTTGTTTGTAGTTTAATTGGATAATGTCTTTTTTAAATTTTTAATTAGATTTTTTTTTTTCTAATTTGAGATAAGAGATTCCATTATACCTTTAAATGAAATATATTACTGTTAAATTATATATATAATCATATAATTTTTTTTTCATATGAATGTTTAATTAGATAATGTTTGACAATTGTACAGTTCACCGACTCAGATTATTATGATGAAAATCACTGCTAGTTATGCCATCCAATCCAATCATTGATTTTGACCACGATATTACAACAAGCTTTGTAGTTGACTACGACGGTTGTGATTGAGTTCGGGCACCGCCAAATAACTTTGGCTCAATGTGCCAACTTGTAGCTTTGTTGGAATTATTAAAGTTTCTACTTTGTATTAATTCAGTAAATTACGTGGTTATATTTTTCCTTTTGATTTTTTTTTTTTTTTTTTTTTTTGGATTCTTTCTGGACAGCTATTTAAGCGCACATCTCATTGACCTTTATTGGGTTGTTGTTGTTGTTGTTTTTTTTTTAACAATTTTTACATTCTTCTTTTTTTGAATTTCAAAGAGAACCTAAGCAATCCAACACTTATAGCATTTCTAATAAAATGTTAAATTGCTATGTAATGATAAATTTGGACATTTTTATGAAAAATTGTTGTCTAATTAAGTGTTATTTTTTTTATGTCAAATTTGACATATGCTGCTAAACTTTATAACAAATTTGTCACAACTATATCAATATCAAATTTAATATTTGACTCTTTTAATTGTTGTCTTTTTTTTTTTTTTCCATATAATCTGTTACAATATTTTCATTTAAATAATCAAAGTTCACTTTTTCAAGTTAATTTCAAAGTATAATAACAATGATGATATAACTCTATAAAATAGAGTTACTTTAGCATTGTTAAACTTATATTTTTACTATAATTTTAGTAATTTATATTAATTTTTCCTAAATTTATTATGTTATTCCAAGTGTGTAAGTTGATTATGTTAATAAAAAGTAGCAATTTAAAGCTAAAATGTGATTAAAAAAAAATTTTAAAATAGCAAAAGAAAATTTAGAGCCAAAGTCGACCACTCACGCAAGTATCCACCTGCGGTCACTCACCTGTTTTGGTCGTCATATTTGTGAGGAGGAGGCCCAAATTGGAGAGTACATCTCACTCGCCCTATCCGGAGCGTCTCAGTGCGCATATCAGCAACCAAGGGCATTGCTGGATCCGGTGCTTCGTGTTCCACAGTTCTGCGTGCGCCTGCAAGCTCCAGCCAGTCCAAGCTCCCCATGCGTCCCAGCTTAGGCTACTCCCAAACGGTTCACGCCACTTGTCTCCGTGGGCCCCTAGGGTTGACTTGTGTCAGCCTTTGTTGTAGCCAAGAAAAGGAAAAGAAAAGAAAAAAAAAAAAAAAAGGAGAAATTGAAGGAGGCAGCGGCTTGGAGGTTATAAAAAGGATCCTTGGGCTCCATGCTGAGGATCTTTGGTTGCGGGAGAAGTCAAAAACCATAGAAGAAAAAGGAAAAAAAAATTAGGTTAAGTATTGAGTTTTCTACAAAATTAGGGAGAGATTATCTTGAATTATCAAGAAGAGAGGGAGAAGAAAATTTAGGAGAAGGCTTTGAAGACCTGTGACATTTTCAAACTGGGTTTTCTTACTTTATTTTCTTATCTTTTTATTTCTGTAATTTGAAAATGATTGAACCATCATTTTGTAGATTTCTATTTTATTTATGAAGTAATTTACTTTTCCAGAGATACAATTTAGCTGGATTATAATTGTTTGAGTTTTTCTATTTTTAATTTATTGATATTCTGTTCCAGTTCTATGTTGAATATTTTAATATATGCTTAATACTTGTGAATTTCTGACCAAATTTTACATGATTTTGTATTTGATTTAAGACTGAGAAGTGATAATTGAATGAGCATTTGTTTAATCTATCATAGATTGTCATAAGCTAGAGATATTGGTCATGAAACTTGTGCAGCATCATGAATTTCTAGTTCTTAATGAATTATGATAAGTTATTTGAGACCGAGAGGTGATAAGGCTTATTATAATAAATTGCTAATGCTTAAAAAGATTGATGAATATATTACAGAGATTCGCTATCAACACAGGGAATAGACATTGATTAATTAGATTAGAGAAATTGAAAATGATTAATCCGGTGAAATCGGAAACCCTAGATTTTTAGTATTTTAAGTCTTTTGTCTTTTTACTTATTTTGTTTTTTTTTTTTTTAAATCTCTTTTCAGTTACTTAATTAAAGTTGGAGTTCATATAATTTCGATAATTAGTAACGATAGTTCTCATGAGAACAATATTTTACTTATCATTTTATTACTTGTTTACGATATTGTGCACTTGCAATTTTCAACAGCAGATGACAAAAATATTGAAGTATAAAGATGATGTTATTTTTTACACTCTTTTGTAATAACTATAGCATTGATATAGACAAATATATTGGAAATTATCTTAAGAACCTTTTTTTTTTTTTTAACTTAAAGAATTTATTTGGTAATAAGGATAAGTAAAAAAGAGAAAGAAAGACGATTAGGTTAGTAGAAGAATCTTGGGACCATGATTACTTAATAGGAATGAGAAAACGGGTTGAAAGATGGATTTTAATTTATCAGAAAATCCTAATTTTAATTTCAAAGAAAGCTTTTCCTATCCTTATATCTATAATCTATAACTGTGTGTGTATATAGATATATATATATATATATATATATGTTATATATATATAAATATAAACCAAACAAAACAAAATAAAACAAAACCGGTTCAGTTTTAAGTGTCTTTTGTCTCAAGGTGTGTCAAGTGTTCGATATGAATTGAAAAGCGTTTAAAGAAAGTTCGTGTTTCATGGTAATCGTGCATGCTTTGGGTTTTTCTTTTTCTCTCTCCTTTTATTTTTTAAAGTGTAAATATATGTATATTTTTCTGGTCCATTGCATTTTTATGTTATCTTATTGTTTTATTATGAGTGCGTGCTTACTAATTAGGAGCTTTATAAATATATATAAATAAATGAAGCTGCATGAGAAATAAAATGAATGAATCAATATATATATATATGACGAATTAAATTCCTGCTCTAATGTTTTCTTTTCTAAATTCAGGACTTTTGTATTAAAATTTTAGACAATTTTTGCACGTGATAACTCAAATGTAAATTGTTGATCAAGTTATAATTAAATAGGTTCAAGAAATAAAGAAAAACTAATCTCTCACCTCTTACTACAGAGTTAAAATGCTTATAAAGAAACTAAGGACCTGTTTGGTTTCTTTTCCAACTGTTTTTGGAAATATTTCAAGCACGTCTTTTGAAGAGCAAAAATGAAAACGTTTCCTCAATAGTGTTTGTTTAGCAGTTTTGAAAACGAAAACAAAAAAAAGTGAGAACTGTTTTTATGAAGGAAATGAAATTAAGGAAAATCTTATATTTCATCTCTTACTACAGAATTAAAATTCTTATAAAGAAACTTTGGGCCCCGTTTGGTTTCGTTTCCAACCGTTTTTGAAAGTGTTTCTGCATGTCTTTTAAAGAGTGAAAACATGAACTTTGGCTTGGGGAAGGAAGATGCACTAGCGAGCGACTTCCTTCCCCAATAATGCCGCTATCATGCGCGAAGCGAAGCTTGATAGGAGCCCGAGCTAAGAGAATAGAGCAAACTCGACGTCACAAAACAAGGTACGGAATGAAAATGTTTCCTAAATAGTGTTTGTTTAGCAGCTTTGAAAACGAAAACAAAAACAAAAAATAGTGAGAATGGTTTTTTGATTATTGTGAAGGAAACGAAAACATGTTAAATATAACTTAACACATGTTTTAAAAAACATTTACAAACGCAATTCACTTTTTTCTTATACCAAAGTCAACATTATTTTCAAAACAAACTCAAGATTATTCCCAAGGTAATCTAATTTCGATTTTAATACCAAAAATAAAATTATTTTCAAAACAAATAAAAACAATACCAAACGGGCCCTTAGTTCTTTATTTTTAAGTGAGACTTGAATTATTTAATTTTCATACTCAAAAGTAAACACGAGAACTTAAAATCAGAAACTTAATTCACTTTTCAAATTAAATTTGTGGTTGGCAAACACACCTTCAAGGGAAAATAAGTGGCCGGGAGAAAGCAAAGAAAAATAATGAAGAGAGTTATATAACACTCCCCCCTGTTGCGTGCAACCATTTACCAATATCTGGACAATTTCATTTTAATGGTCTATCCGAATACGTGTTTGGTTGACACAATTGAAAACTAAGTATTTAAATGACATTTGCATTTTTGTTCTTAAATGATAAAAAGTACCCGCACCTAAAAAAGAAAAATTAAAAATAAAAACCTCCTCCTCCACAGATAGGGGGAAAAAAAAACTATTCCAGATGGTAGTTTTCCTACCTCCTTCTCATCTTTTCAAATAACTACTTTCAAATTCATATTTAAATATTTTCGTTTAAATGTCTTTTTAGAATGTTAACATGAAAGTTCAAATTTTTCATCACAAATTTTCTATTCATATGCCCTCAATTTTTGAGTTGTGTTAATTACTTAAAATTTTGTTACTAGAGATACATTTAGTTAAGAATTTATAAATTAAGTTTTTTTTTTTTTTTTTTGGTTGGAATCTAAATTATGTTAGCTATAACATATTTTCGCTACAAAAATTTTTCATTTGAAAATTGTTGAGTTCAAGATAGAAACAAACGAACCAAAAAAAAAAAAAAAAAAAACAATCTAAGGAATGGGAAGTACCAGCGATAAACACAAAAATGATAAAATTTGAGAAAACTAATTAGATAAAAAGAACTTAATTATAAAATTGAAGTTGACATGACTTTCTTCAACTTTTTTTTTTCTTTTTGAAATTAAAAATGATAAAAATTTGAGAAAAACTAATTAGATAAAAAGAACTTAATTATTAAATTGAAGTTGACATGACTTTCTTCATTTTTTTTTTTCTTTTTGAAATTAAGTGTTTACTTTAGTTTAGTAATTGGGCAATTCACAATTACAGCAAGAAAGATAATATTAGAAGTCTCATCAACCCAAACACGAAAAAAAACAAAACAAAGAAAAATAAAAACAAAACCCCAAAAACTGGATAAAATAATAATTTGATCGTCTTATTGATATATCGTCCTACGATTTTTATAATAATGACCATTTGTATATTCTAATGCCTTTGAATATAGAAATTAAATTTTTTATTTTATAATTTTAACTTAATTTACCTAATAATGTACTAGTAATAATATCAAAGAAAAAAAGCATAATGTACTACAAACTAATATATTGAATTATACTCAATTTACTAATATATATTTTTATTTTCAAGATACCCTCAAACATCGTTTTTAGAATAACTTCAATTTACGCTATGCTTGATAAGGGATAGAAAATAACAGGAAGTGGAAGTTAAATATGTAGGTGAGTGATATAAGAAAGAAGTAGGGGACTTTCCATCATGTTGTTTGGTAGAATAAATTAAAAAAAAAAGAGGGGGGGAGGGGGGGGGGGGGGGGGGGGCAAGAAAATGCTAAATCTAATACATTTTATAGTTATAACTTTTGTTTATTACATAAGAGTAAAGAAGCTAAAATACCTTTTATTGTTTGGTATTACAATTGAAAGTGGAATAATTATTATTCATGCATTATTCTTTTACCTATAATTTATTTTAATTTTAAGGATCTTAATTAATACACAAGGATACTTTTGTAATTTTATTAGTTTCACCTTCGGACAAAGTAGTTTCTCCACTATTTCGCAGAGATTAAAAAATGTAGGTCTCACATGATTTTTAATCCTCCATAGTTTCTTTTTTCCTCTAAAAATCACTCCAATCAAACATCATAGTCTTTTTTTAATTTTAATTTTTTTTTATTTTCTATCCTAAAATCCATCCACCTTCTTCCTTCCCTCCACTATTCATCCCTACCAAACATAGCATTAATGTCTTGATATTTCACTTGAAATAGCAAAGTTATGAACTTTTAAAATTTGAGTTTTCAAGAGAAATTTGCATATATAAATAGTAAATTTTGTTTGAGTTAAAGAAAAAGACAGAAAACTTTTGAAAATGTTTGATTGGAGTGAACCAACCAAACACCACTTAAATTGTCTTCAAAAAATTCAGTTCAGTCGTCTTAGAAGACAAGTTTTGAAGATAAGACAATTTTTATAATAATTTAGTTCAAATTTAACTTTAAATTATTTGTTTCCGAACACATTTTAAGATTTTACATTTTTTCACTCCAAACAATTCATTTTCTACCAAACATATATTTCAGAACTCAACTCCATCTCCAATTATTAGAAAACAATAAACCAACCACTTTCTCCCTATATATATATATATATATATATATAACACTATATAATAGAAAGCAAAATCTTTTTTACTAGTAGTATTATTCAACGTTTTTCTAAGCAACTTGCCGCAAGTGTAAATAAAAAAATAAAAATCACGCACGTTATACTTCTAATACAATCCGAGAAAATATTCATGAAGATTGAGAACTGTAAAAATATCGTCTTATAATAAAATTATTGTAGTGCTGTACTTAATGATCCAAAATGCTACTTTGAATAATGATGATTTAATTTTAAGTACTTTAATATTTCTTTTAGCTTTTGGTAGAATTTGGTGGGTGTTCCTCTACACAAAACCAATTAATCGACCAAATGGATATGCATATGCCTTCCCCGATGCAATTAGGCTTCTCACGAAACTGGCAGAACGCTACAACTTTCCACTATGCGACGACGTACACGCGAAGAGAGCGATCGTACCCAATTAACTCTAGAGGGATCGTTCTTGTAAAAGGACGACGGAAAGCACCCACATGCTGAGCAACACGAAGAATATCCAGCTCCCATGCATACGAAATATAATACTACAGAAGCTACGTCTCCTCAAATAGTAAAATAAAAACCCTAATAAATTTGTAAGATAGATATAAAAAAAATATATTAAAAAAAAACGCGCATTAAGAATATTTCAAACCTAGTCATCTTTAAATTTGATGCTAGGACTAATATATTTATTTTTTCATCATTTGTAACCTTTTTCTTTTCTAGTTATGGTGATATGATTTTTAAAAAATTTCATATATCATTATTACTCAAGATCTCATATATATGTTATATAAAATAATTGATTAAATGATTATCTATGGGACTTCACCTAATTTTTTACACAACGACCGGCCTCACAAGTGTGTAGTACCTCCAAGACTTCTCAACTCAAAGTCTTTCACGCTATTTTATTCTTCTTATCCAAGTGGTGTGTGGACACCGTCTAATTCTCAGCTTGATAGTTTTATCCTTTCAATCTTTAATGGCAAAAGTTTCCTTATCTCTAAGAGTATGTTTGGTTCGAGGGAGAGATGGAGGGATGGAGAGGGGTAAGGGAGAGTAGCGGAGGGAGATGAGAAATCTTTTTTTTTTTTTTTTTGGTTGGAGGGAGGAGGGGAGGGAAAGGAGTGATGGAGGGAGAGACTCTCCCCTTGGGACCACCAATTTGGATCCTTCCATCAATGAGAGAATTCAACAAATCCCTCCAAATTTAAGTGAAAAGACAATTTAAACAGTAAAAAAAAATTGTGAACAAATTATAAAAGGAGCAATATAGTAATTGTCTAAAAAATTACCATCAATCCTTTCAACTCTCCTCCATCTTACCAAACAATATGAGGGATTTATATAATCATCTCTATCTTTCACATTCCTTATCCTTCCAACACTCTCCTTCCTTGCTCCTCTTCATCCCTCCCATCCCTCCAACCAATCGAAGCCAATGCTATGTTTGGTAGGGTAAAAAAGAGGAAGGAAGAAAGTGGTATGAGGGAAAAGTGAAGGGAAATTGATGTGGTTAGTTGTTTGGTAAAAAGGAAAATAGAAGGGAAAGGAAAATAGGATAGAAAAATATTTTAGTAGGGTCCACTTTTTTATTCCTTTCAAAAGTGGGAAGAAAACCAAAATCCACCTAATAACTGGTAAAATTACTTTTTTATCGTTGTTTTTAATTTAAAATAATTTATATAAGTAAATAATTTACACTTTCTTTCCTTGTATGATACCAAACAACATAAAGGAAAAACAAATCTTTCATCTCCCTTTGATTTTCTTTCACTTCTATTTTTCATGTTTTCTTTCCTTCCTACCAAATATACGCTAAAGGGGAGAGACTTGGAATCCTTGATAAAGGCTAAAAAGAACCTAACCTAGGAGACACTTGTAAAGATTTTTTTCTACTACTAGGTCTGGGGTTGATAGGGGTGTATAATTACCCTTACATGATGGAAATGCCCACTCCCTACCATGGGAGTAGGCGTGCATGCCACCCAAGGGGGGAGGCGTGGCTACACCACCAGTGACGGATCCATAAATTTTTCTCAGTGTGAGCACATAAGAGGATAAAATTATTATATTTAAATAATAATGACTTATATGTTTTCCTCGTTACACATAAAAGGAAACAATTTTTTCTGTTTAAAAAACAATGACTTTATATGGATAAAGAGTTTAATAATTTTTATTTAATTAATTTTGATCATATTATAATTTTTAGGTACAACTCTTATATTTTGGAAGCATTCTGAAATTTGTCCTTGAACTTTATCTCAAACAAAAGAATATGATGTAAAATGAGAGTTTTTAGCCTAGAATGTGTTATAAATTATTTTCATTTTTTAACTAATATTAAGTTTTACTTTTATTTTTTTCACACCAATATTTTTTTTCTTTTAAAATGAATACTCTTTCCAATAATTAAAAAATTATACGCATTAATAATCTGGATGTTGATAATTATGAAGTCAATATCTTTAAAAACAAAGAAATTAAAAAAAAAAAACAGAATATAGATAAAGAAATTGGGAGAATTAATAAGAATCCAATGTAACTATGGTATTAGAACGTAAAAGATAATATAAGTTTTGTTATGGTATTGAAACATAAAATATAATTCAAATATTTAGTTTGGATATATTTAATAACCAAAAAAAAAAAAAAACTTTTGAGTAAAGACAAATTAAAACTATTAAAAGAAATATGTGGATCTTTTTGAAATTTTAAAATCCTGAGAGCAGGCAGTATACTGCAGTGTAGGTACCTCCATTTATTTTCCACTGTGTACTACGATTTATTAATAGCTGAAATTGATTTATTCTAAATAATGAATAAGCCATTTTTAATATTTTACATTATTAATTTGCACCAAATTGATAAAAAAAAAATTATTACTACGTAGTATTTATTTTATCCAACAAAATAAATACTTTTTTGCACAACTAATATTTATATTGTCATTTAGAAAATGTACAATACACAAATATTAGTGTTATATGGAAACTGTCATCCAAATATCAAGACATAACTATTTTCGACTGTATATAATTATACATTCGATGGTCAATTTTTACAATGTCTCTTAATATTATGACCAACTAATAAGTCGAGAATCTTCTTATGTTATTGTCATAGGTATGTAGAGTTAGCATGGGGACTACGTAGTCCTCTATATATACTCCAACCTATATATATACTCGAAGCTCCAACAACCAGTTATTAATTTATTAAACTCATTAATCAATTAACTACTATTGTTAACATTGGCTCGTGCCACGATTAAAAACCAAAACTACACTATAAGAACACACACACATATATATAAATATACACACACATTTTAAGAAGTTAATCATAAATAATTAGCTTTGTCAACCAGTATAGTTAATTATCACCGGATAGACCGTTCACAATGAATCATAATTAGAGCTAAGTGAAGTTAAATGCTTTAATCCCTCCAATTAACATATTTGTCCATAAGTACTCTATAATGAGTGTTTTATCATTCAACAAATGAAAGATAAAGTTTAGTCCAACTAATGGGACACTCCAAGATTCCCAAATTAACATAACATTGGGATGTCATTGGTTTTCATGTACGGAATTATGAACTTCATATCTATGATTAAAGTTCCCTACTATCCAATATGACACATATCCAATACATTGAGGTATTGGTTTACCTAATGTCTTCACTTGATGTCTTAAAGGGTATACTACAAATGATGCGAGTTTGTTAATCACTAAGGATTATAGTTCACTCGTAAAGTTACCATCTATTGATAGAATACAAGTTCTTTTATGAGAACAACACTCGGTAAAAAACATATTCTATCGTGGTCCAATTCGATGAAGTTTTCAATACATAGATGTCTCTACTTTATAACATCTTTTTCAAATAAGACAAATAAGTTATTCCACCAGTTTAAAAAGCAGACAATATCACAATCTTTTTGGAACGAAGTGTTTACCTTTATCCACCTGTTGATTAAAATAATTTAGGCTTTTATTCTCAAGATTATATTTGCTTGTATATTGTCCTAAAATATATATAATTGAAAACATATTTCAAAAATAATGGATCATGTTACATCTTCCTCTATCAAAATATACTAAAATAAATATGTTATATTTATATAAAAATGTCAGAAAAAATCGGTAATTGTAATAAATAGCATATTTTAATATCCTAATTAAAAATTATAGCATATTCTAAAAGTTAGGAACAAAATAGCACATTCACTTCATTTTTTCCCTCAAATTCCAGATCTACGCTGTCTCCCCAACCCCTCCCTGCGTTTGCTTCCACCAAAGTTATTGTTCTTCTTCGACGATGGGGACTACTCCAGAGACGCTGTTGATCTCCCCTGCGACTAAAAGTTCTCAATCTTCCTGGAGACTGAAGGCGCCATCTCCCCAGCGAGTGGATCGTCGCGATCTCCCCTAATGACTGGAGGCGGATTTCCTCAACAAGTGGAGAGCGCGAACTCAGAAAGATCTCCCAGGTGCTTGCGCCGCGTTCTCCCCAGAAACAGAGGCAAGTCGCGACTGAACGGTGAGAGTCCTCTCCGTGCGATTCTCTGAGATCACTGCGCTCGGATTCTCCGTTTCTCCCGCCCGATTCCAATCTCCAACGATCTTCCACGCGACGGTATCGCAATCTCCGACGTCGAGCTTCGGTGTCAACTTCGGTGGAGAAGATTTCATGTTCGCAGGCGACAAGCTTGCCATCTTCTCCGGCGGCGACGACGACAGCGATGGTAGCTCCTAATTAGATCTTGGGTTTTGTGGCCTGAATTGGGAATTTTGGGGTTTTTGTTAATATTTTAAAAAAAATTATAGGTAAAAGTTGTAATCTTTTAATTTTATTTGAAAATGTTTTTAAAATACATTATGTGAAAATCTAATTATTTTCAACAAAATCTTATGTTGTTGTAATTTTTATAATTTATTACGTATTTACCATTATATACAGCAAATACTTGTATTTATTAGTAAATTCAGGTATTTATTAATAAATATAGGACATATTAACTATGGAAAAGTTTACAAATATTATGTAAATATAACAAATCTAAATATTTATTTGTAAATCTGGGTATTTACTAGAAAATCTAGTTCATATAAATTACGTAATTAAATTTATAAAATTAGGTAAATGCAGTAAATTTTTACTTATTATAAAAAGAATCAAATAATGTAAATATCTAAATTTTCTATTACAAATATTATGTAAATATAGTAAATAAAAGTGTTTACTTGTAAATCTAGACAGTTACTAGTAAATCTTGTTCATACAAATTACATAAAATTTATAAATTTGTGTAAATGTAGTCAATACAAATATTTACTTGTAATAAAAAGAACAAAAATAATGTAAATATCTGGATTTGCTATTAAATATTGTATTTATTACTACTGAATTTACTAGTAAATACTAGATTTACTACTAAAATTATCTCAAAATAAATACTATATTTCCAAATAAATAAATTATTTATTAGGAAAATAATTCATAACACTTAAAGACAATGTAAGTGAAAAACTAGGATTAATAGAGTTATCATAAAATATTTAGATTTACATGTAAATAACAAATTTATTTTAAAAAAATATGCTAAAAAAATCAGGTAACTAAGAATTTACTAAAAAAAACGCAATTTATTGAATACTTCACTATTTACTGGTAAATATCAAGTTATAAGAAGTAAGATTAACATGTAAATAATCAGATTTACTAATAAATAATTAGATTTACAAACAAATACCTAGTTTCACTATATTTAATAGAAAATACTAAATAATGGATTTATCAGTAAATATTAGATTTAAAAGTAAATACTAAGATTTATTAGAAAAAATGTAATTTACTTGATAACTTGATAATGTTTGAAACAACAAAAATACTATATTTACCGGTAAATACTCTATTTACTAGTAAATAATAAGATTTACTTCTTTTTTTTTTGGTTTTATTTTCGTTTTTCCACCTTTTTTTTTTTTTTAATTTTCAAATTGCACAATTTTGTTTACATTTTCTTAAAAAGCCCCAATTTTTTAAAAATCTTTAAATAACCCCAAATTGAAAAAACCCTAACCAATTTCCACCCAAATCGCCGCCGTCCCGTAGCCATTCGTTGTCAGAGACAAAGCTGTCACCGTGGGGACGTGGTTGCTCGTTAATCACATTTTGCTGTCGCAAAATCCAAGGCGATAGTAGTGCGATCTGAAAATCATATTAGTTTCACAATCTGATCTTGATGGAGATTTGTCCACGCGGGCCTTTGGCTAACGACGACGAGTCCGATAGAGATTGTTGAGCCCGTCGCGAAGGAATTGCGCGATTCTCCCGCTATTCTCTTTTTTCCTATGATGTTTCGGTTGTCGCAGAAGGCTTGGCCACAATTCTCGCCAACAGAGTGCTTCGTCCTGGGCATCCCAATTACACCTGCAACGACGCTGGAGTTTGTGCGGTGACGGCGACGGCAACGGGAGTAGTCTGGAAAGGATGGTCAAGGGTATGTTTGGAACTTTTTAAATATTGAAATCAAAATGCTATAATTTTTTACCTTTTTAAATCATGCTACTTTGTTAAATCTTAAATTTTGACTATGCTATTTGGACTATTCTCCCATAAAAATTTTATAATAATGTTTAAATGTCAAAATACGGTTGTTTTACAAGACCCATATTCTAACATGAGGAACTAGTGTGCTTAAATGGATTAATTTTATTTAGAAAATATACAACTCAACCTTCTTCAGCTTGTCAATTTAGAAATAAATAAGAAAAAAAAGGGTAATTTTATTTTGTTAACGTTTTCAAATATGCAAATAAGTAAGGGGCTGTTTGTGTTGAAAAAAATAAGGAAGGATCGGACAGTAGTTTGTTATTTACAAGTTGGTATGCACAATTTAATATTATAAGTGAATATGCCATATGATATCATAAGCTGAGTTTTTTTTATTTTAGAAAATTTTCAAAATTTTCAATCAGCTACATTATATGTTTTTCTGATTATTATAAACAAACAATTTTAATATTATAAGAATATTATAGTTATTCTTTTTTCCATCCCATAATATATTTAAAACTCCACCCAAAATAAATGCATTGAATTTTGCATTCTTAATCCATTCTCATTACCATTTCACCCCTTGGTCCATTCCAACCAAACAAACAAACAAAATCCTCTCAACTACATGAGAAACAGTGTCGTATTGTTACATGGAACAACGCTGTTGTCGTTTAATTTACTTTTTACTACTAGTTCAGTTTGTTTATCGGGGAAAAGAAGTATGATCAGTTAAATTAAACAATGTTTGTAAAGTTTCATTTTTTTGATTGAATATGTTTCTAAAGAGTTTATTCCTATAAAAACATACCAATTAGTAACCATTACATGCTAAAATAAACATTGATAGAAAGCCTTATGTTGTTGTGTGAAAAGCTGGTATACTGTTCTACAAAACATGTATTTATCTTAAGCTCAAATAAAGAAAACTTCGAAAAGAAAAACAATATTTTTTGAGAAAAGAAAAAGGAAAAAAAAAAAGATTTATATTAGCCTTTGTCATGCTAAAAAGATTACCCTACGAATAATAAAAGGAGTCAATTAACAAAATTATTCAAACACTTTTTTTTTTTTTTGGGGTTAAATAATCTTCCAAAATTTTTTATTAGAACAATGACTTCCAAATGATTGAGATGACCGATTTTTTAAATTGTCGTTCCCATGTTAAAAGGAAAGAAGATTATTTTACTAATTTCAATTTTTAAGGTTTTAATTTGACATTATACATATACTAAAAGGATGGATCGGTTACTGTTTATGAACAGTAAAAATACAGTATTGCCCTTCCAGATCAGTGGTGACCCCTCACATGCACAGTAAAATGACGGTTTTACCCTCTTTATAGTGTTTTGACGATTTTGCCCTCCTCATTATCTTTACCGGTTGCATTATGCATAGTTATTTGGCTTTTTTGCCCCTCAAACCCTAACATTATTGTTCTCCTTGGGATGGTGGCCGCCTCTTTCTCTCTCATTTCTTCCATTCTCCTTTAACTTTTCATTTTCTACTTTCTCTTTCTTGCTCTCTCTGTTCCTCTTTCTTTGTTCTCCATTTTTTGGCTTTTTGGTCTCCCTCTTGCTCTATCTGCCGTTCTCCTCTCATTTTTTGGTGTATATTTTTTATGTTCTTTGTGTTTTTGTTTGTTCTTTGTTTATTGTTTTCAAGGGTTTTTTTTTTTTTCGTTTTTTCAAATCTTTTTGCGATTTCTTATTATTCTCTCCTCCCCCCTTTTCTTCCTTGATCTTTCATCATTTTTCAGTTTGTATATCTAATGTTGATTGGAATTTTTTTTTTTTTTTTTGCCGGAATATGATTACTTTTTTTAAACCCTAGATTTTGATTTTGGAGTTGTTTTTTGGGTATTTTTGAGTTAGGTTGTATAATATTGTTTCTTTCTTTATTGTGCATGCATTTTTATTTAGAAATGTAACATTTTATTTTTATTGTTTTCCAAACCTTATTTTGCTTCCTTTTACCCTTTCGGCTGCTCTTCTCTCATTTTTTATTGTTTCTCTTTGATGCTTATTATGTTTTTATTTGCTCTTTGTTTGTTATTTTCCCTTTTTTTTTTTTTGATTTTTGGTTTTTCATACTTCATTATCCGATTCCTTATTCCCCCCTCTCTCCCCCCTCCTTGAATTTTTTGCATTTTTCAGTTTGTGGATTTACTGTTGATGTGTTTTATATTCTTTTCTTGTCCGGGTATGAATAATTTTGGTTAAAGTCTAGGTTTTGATTTCTGAATTTTTTTGGGTTTTTCAGCTTTTTTTTTTCCTTTTACTGGTGTATATATGTAGAAAAAAAAAAGAAATTTTTTGGTTTTGTTTTGTTTGTTTCAGTTTTTTTACTATTGTGTCGGTTTGTTTCTTCTCTCATTGTTTGGATTTATATTTTTTTAATTCTGCGTTTTGATTTTTTTTTCTTATTTTCTTTTTTATATATTTTGTTCATTATTTTTATGTACTGTTCATTGTTCGTTTTTTCTCACCGGTATGTTAAATTTGTTCCCCCTATTTTTGATTCTCGGTTTTCTTTATTTATTAGTCATTTAGGTTTTATATAATTATGTTATTTTTGGTGGTTGTTCAGTTTTTGTTTTACTGATTTAAATTTGATTTTTATTATTTTCTTACACCTATTTTTTTGTGGTTTGTCATTTTTTGTCTAAATTTTATATGTCGTTTTTTTGTTATTGAGATTTAAGATTGATTTGTCTTTGTTTCTGTTATTCTTAATTTAGTATTTTTGCCGAATTTTTTTCCATCAATCATTGAATAAAAATTGTTTGTTTACATTTTTTCCTCCCTCATTATTTTTGTATCTGTTTTTTAGGGTTTTTTTTTCCCTCCGTGTGTATATATATATAATCATAGACAAGGATTTCCTATTTTATTTTTCCTTTTGTTTTTTTCTTATAATTATTATTATTTTTTTCTATTTATATGCTTCAGTCTACTATATAGTTAAATGCAAGGAGTGAAATCAAAAATTTAGGTACGTTTTTCCTTTTTGTTGTATTTATTTTAGTATTTTTTTCTCACTTTTTTTTTTCATATATTAGTTGATTTTGAGTTTTTGATATCTGTTTTTTTTATTATTATTATTTTTTTGTAGATTGCAGTGAAAAAGCTTTTGACATGACTGATTGAGAATATAAAGGAAGATGTTGAAGATTTTGTTTATGTAATGTTTGTATTTGTTTAGTTTTTCAGTTTTTCCCTTCGGCTAATAATTTCTTGATTTTAAGTGCAAAATTTTTTTTCCATTTCTGATTTTCTCTCATCTTTCATGTTTCAATTTTATGTTTCAATTTTATGATTTAGTTAGGTTTGAATGGATTGTTACATTTTCTGATTATTCAATTTTCTAGATTATTAATTTTCTAAATTATTCATGTAGTTTCTGTTTTTTTATGTTATCTTCTGTCTTTGTTGTCTTTGCTGATCTGTCATGAGCATTTAATGCTTCTATATCATTTTGTTTTGGGTGGATTATTGATATTTGCTTTAGCTCTGATATTTACAGCATTATAATTATTTTGACTGCTAAAGATTTTTCGTTATCTTTAAATCTGTCATTAATATTTTTAATTTTCTTTCTTTTGTGATATATTGTGAGTTAATGTATTTTTGTCTTTATATCTGTTGAAAATTTATTCTCTCTTTTTTTGACCGACTTTTTTTTTATGAAACTTTTTGCAAATAAATTTTTTAGCACATTTCCTCTTATAAATACTTTTTTCCTCATTTATTACCTTATTCTCCCATATTGCCATTATTGTCTCTGTAATGCCTTCTTAATTGCTCTCCTTTTAACCTTCTATAATTGTTAACCGAAATCATCTACTGTGCTCTTTTCTGAAAACTAATCATCTTCACATCTTCATATTTGTGAAAAGTTACTGTTTTTAATCAGGTACTATTCATATTCATATCTCTTAATTAGAATTTATTCTTCTTTTATTATATTACAATTAGTTGCTTTATAATTATTGTTATTATGATTATAATGATACTAGATAAGGAATGGTTTTGTTATTGTGTTTAGTTTTTTCTTTCCCCTCCGTTTTGTCTCTTTGCCCCCCCCAGTTTGACTAAAATATTAATCTGAATTTGTTTTTTTCTTTATTATTATTCTTATTATAAGTTAGATGATTATATTATATGATTTGCCAATTTTCTTTACCTGCTGTGAATGTTTACTGTTGTTGTAATGAATGTTTGGTTTTTTTTTTCGCCCCCCCCCCCCCCCCCCCCTTTTCTGTCTTTATTTTCTGTTTTTTATATTTTAAATGTTTTTTTACAAGATTTTGGTCCAAAAATTATAACATACTATGATTGATCTCTATTTGTATATGTTATAATCCATATACCAATATATTACTTAATTTGATATATATTGCTGAATTTAATATTATTCAAAGTCTATGTTGAATACTGTTATATGTTATTTGATAGTCTTTATTGTTGCTCTGAATGTTTGGGAATTATAATTTCTATCTTCTTCTGATAATAAAATCCTATTGAATATATTACTGTTAGGACTTATTTTCTTATTTTTCCTATCTTTAAAGCTTCTTATTTTTATTGTTTTCTGTCTCTTATTTTTTCTACTTCTGTTTTTCAAAGTTAAATTTTTGGTCCTCTTTTCTGTCTTTACCGGTTATTCGATCTCTTTACTGCTTTTACTACGTACTCTTTCTAACTATTTTTTCCTTTATGGTATTTCTCTTTTCTTCTTATTAATTTTTCCACATTATACATATTCCAAACATCTCACCTGGTAGCTACTGAAGACGAGATTGAATAACATCTTAGTTATTCTTGATAAGTAATCTTATGATATAAGGGATCTGAACATAGTGTAATAAATTTTAATTTTGTTTTCTTTTTCTAAAACAATATCTATAAATTTTTTCAATATTTTCCATGATATAAATATATTGAGTTATTTATTTACATTAGTGTATATATATTGATTGTGTATACTGTATGTTCATTTGTCCCTTCTATTATCTTGCCATCTTATTATTATTTTTGCTCATTATTTTCTTTTCTAATTTCATACAAGTTTTTTCCATAATTTTATTGGCCGAGGGGATTTTTTTTTTTTCAGATTGTTTAATATTTAGATTTATTAGAAGAATCTATGTATATAAATGTCTTTATAGTTACAAACGTTTGTAATTTTTATTGTATAATTTTTTTTTTATATTTTGTCATTTCTGTAATTTTATTGTATAGTTCACTTTGTTATTCTATATTATGTTGTTGTGGGACAACAAATGTTTATGTTATGAAAATTTATCTAATTTGTTGAACATTATATTATTATATAATATTCAATTATTTCCTTTTATTTTTTTTCCCTACATTCCCGTGTGTAGCACGGGTATTAAACTCGTATATACTAAAAGTTTAAAAAGAAAAGGAAAAAAAAAAAAAAAAGGGTAGCTTTACCCACTCTGGGCCAGGAGCTCTATTACATTATAGGGAGAGGTTAGAGAAAACATAAAATGCTATGTTGTGGAAACAAGGATGAAAATATCGATATTGACAAAGTTGCAAGATTTTGATTTATAAATAATGTCGACGGAAAGTCGATGTTGACAGATATCCTGAGAAAAATCGATTACTTAAAGAAAAACTTATAATTTTTTTGTTTAAATTTTACAAAATGTTAAAACGATTAATATTACACAATCTGAATTAATTTTTTTTATAAAAATAATACATTTTTTTAATCAATATGAGAGTTATATCACATAATGTAACTATAAATTACAATAATTAAGCATTGATTGTAATTCCAATATGATATTACGTACTCATTAGTCATTATAAACAATACAATAATAGAATAGAATACATAAAAATTAAATGTCAAACATAAGAGAGTACATATAAGTTTTAAGTGTATTTAATACCAAAAAGAGTTTCTAAACAATGCATTTGCCAAATATTACTCTTAAATAGTTTTGAAAGTAATTGTTAATGTGCGTACATTTCTTGGTCTCTTTCAACTATGAACCATAAATTAGATATTGTTGAGTTATCCACTTTGATGAATAATCTTGATAGGTATGCAATAACATCTCACAACAACTATTAACCCATTAATTAGATATTTTGGTAATTCTGAAATGGTGTAAGGATGCATATTAGAAAAAGTTATTTAAAATTATTTTTCAATAAATATAATCATATTTTAACAGGGTAAGGATATAGATTGTTTATCTATTAATTATTAACAAAATGAAAAAAGAATCATTTTAATCAAAGATTAAATGAAAATTTTAATTTTAAAACTTATAGTAAATGAGAGAAATTTATGAAACTGAAATTATTATTGTATAAAATTGATTGAAATGAAAATGAGTGTAAGAATTGATTCTGAAGAATGAGAGTATGTTTGGCATACCAACTTGTTTTAAACTAAACTGTACTTTTTTCATCATGTTTTTTGTCTTTTCTGAAAAAAGTTTTTTGTCTTTTCTGAAAAAGTAAACCAAAAAGTTTACTATGCAAACTTAAAAATCTCAACTCAACTCAAACTGAACTTGTGTACCAAACGAACCCTGAGATTTTTTTCATCTCATTTCTGAAACGAGATGAGGTTTTAAGTCCAAAATCATTTTCATCTCATTTCTAAAATGAAATGGGTCAACCAGGCAAATCAAATAGAAGTTTGAGTTTTAAAAAAGAGATTAGTGATGTAAAGAATGACATTGATTTAAGTGCCATTTGGGCAGTAAATATAGATGGAAAAATATCGTCTTGATTCAGAAGTCCGAATTTTATATCAAACTTTCTCTTTTTTTATTTTTCAAAAATTCAAATTTTAAAAGTTCATAACTTTCTTGTTTTAAATCAAAATTAGATTTTTTTTAATACCAAAATGCTTGTAATGATGAAACAGACATGACAATATCCATTTTGCATATTTTTCCAAACACAATATAAATTTTTACACTATTTTCTAAATCACAAAAATTTTCCAATAGTTTTTTTTTCCAAACATATATTTTCAACTCAACCTCCAAAACACAAGCTCCAGATGTCTTCCCAAACAGGCTTTTTTGAGGAGAAAGACAAAAAAAAAAAAAAAAAAAAGTAATGTGGTTTCCAATATTTCCCCAAACGGCACGTTAAGAAAAGTCTTTCTTTTCTCATGGACATAATATTACCAAGTAATAACAACGTTTTCTTTTTTCTGAAAGCAAGAAACAACAACTTAGGTTATTTTCACAAATAGCCCCTAAATTATACTCTCATTCTATTTTTGGCTTTGATTTTTAATTTTATATGTCACAGTACCTCAAACTTTTGTATTGTTATGAAAACTACCCCTATATTGGTATTCGTCAAAATTGAACTGAAGTTAAACACTTCTAGATCACATGTGGTTTAATTAAGATTACAATCATAATTCAAAACTTTTTGTAGGGAAATTATACCATTAAAATAGTTCTGTGACATAAAGTTTGTACTATATAACTTTGATTAAAATACAGTTTACTTTCAAAATATCTTTGATTCAGGTATATTTTCTTCTGAAATATATTTGATTATGAGTTTACCTATAATAAAGTTCATGTGGTTAGAACGTGTTCAATTTATGTATAATTGTCAATAGAATATTATCAGAGTGACCCTTGACGTAACAGTAGAAATATTCAGGGGATTATGATGTATAAAATTAAAGACATGGGCCAATATAAGACGGGATGTTTTCTAGGGCTATTTATAAAAATAACCCTAACAATCTAAAATGATCTGTTAGATAAAAAAAAAAAAAAAGAATTGTTTACCATTTGCACATATATATATATTTTTTATAATTTAGAAATGATGAATTGGAACTTTATTTTTTACGATAGAATTATGTGTAAATTTACCATGTTATGCCACGTGCAAAATCTAACATCAAATTAGCAAAGAAAAATATGGCACATATATTAAATTAGTCTTACAAAGGACGCAAAATTCTAGTCCCCCAAAACCTTAAGCAAGCCCCTAGTCAAAACTACCACTCGCACCTTTTCTACAATTTAAGTCATTCAATTTCTCTCTAAAGTCTAATCTTCTTCAATTAATTATCTTATGCGGAAATTCTCCCATTTTTTAAACTCTCCGGTCAATAGTGTGCAGATAATGCGCTGTTTTAATTTAATTAAAGAACAGAAAAATATAACTTTTTCGGTATTATTATATTATATAAAAAATACCTTATTAGAAGACATAAGTTTTAATTATCAAGTTCTCTCTATTGACACATAGATTTGAAATGTTCATTTAAAAAGATTCTATTTTAAAATGTGAATATTTTTTTTTTTTTTGAATAAGGATCATTTTATTAAGCAATAGCATCGATAGAAACAGCATTAGAGACTACAGTGGGAGTCTCACTGATCCAAACATTGGTACAATTAGAATTGAAACCAAATCTAGCTAGAAGGTGAGCAACATGATTAGCACTTCGGCAAATATGGTGAATACCTGTAATCTGCAACTGAGAGAACAAAAGTTTAATATCCTCCATAATCGGACCCTCCATAGAGAGTTCTCGATTATCCACCACAGCTGAAACAACATTAATAGCATCAGTTTCCACCTCAAGGTTAGCACACTCAATTTCCTTTGCGAATCTCAAGCCTTCACGAAGAGCTAGACACTCAGCCACAAAAGGGGAAAAGGACCCTTCTACTGATTTAGCCACAGCTCCTAATATTGACCCCTTCTCATCACGAATAGCAACACCAATACCAATATGGTCCGAACTCGGAAAGACCGATGCATCAATATTAAGCTTGAGATAACCGGCTGGGGAGGTTCCCAAACATCTGAACCTACAGCTTGTGAAAGGGTCGGTGCCCTATTCAAAACCTGCCATTCCCCGTAACTAGCAATACTCAATTCAAAGATTGCTTGCGGATCTCCCGCTTCTCCCCCATGAACCACCTTGTTTCTTTCACCCCATAGTTTCCAAGCTAGCCAACAAATCAAAGCAAAATCCTCCATGGGAACAACTGACGGCATAACTCGTAAGAGGTCAGCAAAAGGCATAGCCTTCCTGCTCTCAATCACCTTCCAAAAACGAGACATCTTCCATACCATTTGTGAAATCGGGCAATCAAGAATTGCATGGGAGGTGGATTCCATGACATCTTTGCATCTAGGACAAATGACATCGCAATCAACACCTCTAATCCTCAAAGAAACCATCGTCGGAAGAATCTCGTGGAACGCGCGCCATACAAACAAACGGACTTTGGGAGGAATTGGTGAACTCCACAGCTTCCTCCACCAAAAAACATCCGAATTGACAATGGAGGAGGACTCTCTCCGCTTCGATTCCATAATCGCCCTGTACCCAGAACGGACTTTATAAAGCCCTTTAGAGTCAAAATGCCACGCCCATTTATCACCACCTGCAGCATTGCCTAGAGGGATACCTAAGATAAGCTCATGATCAACCGGCCAGAGAGTATTCTCGATCTTGTCCTTATCCCAGATACGATTCTCGTCCGACATCAAATCAGCAACCATCAACGACTCCCCTCCCATTGGCATCTTGGTTATCACACGAAAGGATGAAGGTCTAGGAAGCCATGGATCACCAAAAACCCGAGTGGAAAGCCCATCCCCGATACGACGTTGAAGCCCAAGATTGATAGCATTCCTACCCCATAAAATGCTCCTCCAAAGATAAGATGCTCCACTCCGAGCTTTTGCCTCAAGAAAATTGACACCCCTGAAATACTTGTCTTTTAACACTTGGGCAACCACAGAATGTGGATTTTGAAGGATTCTCCAAGATTGTTTCGCAACCAAAGCTTGATTAAAAGCCGAAACATCCCGAAAGCCCAAGCCACCTTCCTCCTTCCTCCAACATAATTTCTCCCATCTCCACCAGTGTAGTTTCCTCGAATTTCTTTCACTACCCCACCAGAACCTAGCCATCATGGCTTGGAGATCATCACAGAGAGCAATAGGAAGACGGAAAACACTCATAGTATAAGTAGGTACCGATTGCGCCACCGATTTGATGAGAAGCTCCCGACCCCCCGATAGAGAATAGATTCCCTCGCCATAACTGCATTTTACTCCAAACTCTCTCCTTGATAATTCTGAAAGCTTCATTTTTACCCCTACCCACCAACGTAGGAAGACCCAAATATTTATCGTGAGGTTGAGATTGCCCCAAACCCAGAATACCGAGAATAGAAGCACGCAATTCAGCCCGAACATTCTTACTAAACGTAATAGCGGATTTTTGCAAATTAATGAATTGCCCAGAAGCCTTTTCATAGCTAGTCAAAATCTCTTTGATGCGCAAACACTCAACAAGAGAGGCTCGACAAAACATGAGGCTATCATCTGCAAACAAGAGGTGACTAACCTTCGGTCCATTACGCGAGCACGAAACCCAGAAATGGAGGACTCCCTTTCTGCAGTCGAAAGGAGACTCGATAGACCTTCGGCACATAAAAGAAAGAGATAGGGAGAAGAGGACATCCCTGCCTCAAGCCACGGGAAGGTGTGAGATGGCCACAAGGGTCCCCATTGACCAAGAAGGAGAGAGTAGGAGTAGTAACGCAATCCGTGATCACTCTAATCCACATATCCGGGAAACCCATTCTTCGCATAACACCGAAAAGAAAAGGCCATTCAACGCGATCATATGCTTTACTCATATCCAACTTCAAGGCCATCCAACCTTTCCTACCCGAACGGATTTTGCCAAGAGAGTGCATCAGCTCAAAAGCAACAATAACATTGTCAGTAATTAAACGTCCCGGAACAAAAGCACTTTGGTAAGCAGAAATTAAGGATGGTAGTATAGTTTTCAAGCGTAAAGCAAGGGTCTTCGTAACAATCTTATAAATGACATTACAAAGACTAATGGGGCGGAAGTCAGCCATCTTCTTAGGGGCGGCCACCTTAGGTATAAGCACAACATTAGTTTTGTTGAACGATCGAATCGAATACTTCCCTTCTAGAATCCCAATACACACGCGGGAAATCTCATGCCCTATCACCGGCCAATTTTTCTGGAAAAAAATAGCATGGAACCCATCCGGACCCGGAGCCTTGGTCGGCCCCAAACTAAACACCGCCCGCCGGATATCTTCAATCGAATATGGTGAGCGGAGGAAATCGCTCATCGTTCTATTGATCTTCCCGTCAATACAATTAAGCACCGCCTCAACATCCGTGGACAGAGGATTTGAAGAGGAAAAAATCTCCGAGAAGTAGTTGCAGACTACATCCTTAATCTCTTTGTCATCTTCTCTCCAATGGCCTTCCCGATCTTCCAACCCAAGAATCTCACTCTTATTTCTCCTAGAAGAGGCTTTAGAATGAAAATATTTGGTATTTCTATCCCCGTTTTTAAGCCATTCCACTCGCGATCTTTGACGCCAATACTCTTCCTCCCACCCCAAGACCTTATCAAACTCCTTCTCTACCTCCCGAATTCTGGCCATAGAATCACTGTCGCGAGGTCCCTTGTGAAGAGCTTCCACCGATTGTTGAAGCCGAGCCACCTTCCTTGGAATATTACCAAAATTCCTAGATCCCCATTGCCTTAAAGTACCTGCGCAAGAGGTCAACCCGACGACAAGACGGCTTGGAGAACCATCAAAATGAAGAGTCTTCCAGGAATCCTCAACAATTCTAGGACATTCCTCATGTTTCGTCCATAAAGGCTCGAAACGGAATCCACGGGGCTTAGCTTTATTAATTTTCCCCCTAGCCGGAGCAGGATGAAGTAAGATGGCCCTGTGATCAGACCCCCAAAAATCCAAGACAACCACTTTAGCTCTCCGAAATTTACGTTGCCAGCTAGAGTTAGCAAGAAAACGATCAAGACGAACTTGGATATTTGCATCACCGCTACGCCGATTATCCCAGGTTAATTTAGGGCCCACAAAACCTAAATCAGTCAAATCACACCAGTCCAAAGCCTCCCTAAATAGCCACATCTCGTGAAGAGATCGCTCTCTGCCGCCGACAACTTCCGATGGAGATAGAATCTCGTTAAAGTCACCACCACAAATCCACGGAACCTCTGGATTCGGACGCAATCGCTTCAACAATTCCCATGCATGACGACGAGCCTTCTTTTTCGATGGTCCATAAAAACCTGTGAACTGCCATTTATCTCCACTATCAGAAATGACATCAACGTCAATATGGGAGCACGAAGAACTACGAAAACGAACTTGCCAGGTGTCCCTCCAAAGGAGCGCAAGGCCACCACTCCTCATGTTTGGTATTGTATTCAAATGTAATGTATGTATTTCAATATGTGTTTGGGAATTACATTTTTATATTTGAATAGATGTTTTCCAATAGAATGTGCATTTGGTTGTCAATATTAGAATACATTAAAATGTATATAAAACTAAATGTGTGTTTGAAAAATGTGTGCATCTAAATAATAAAATGTTCATTTTTTTTTTCAAAAAGTTATGTATTTAAATGTAAAAAGCTTCTGTTTGACTCTCATATCTGAAGCTAAGCTTGCGTTTAAAATGCTAGTTTTAAATGGAATTTTTAGGTTGAAATTTGTTGACTTTTCAAAATTTAATTATAATTTTTATTGATTTTTCCAAAAAATAAAAAATAAAAACTGATATTAAAAACTTAGGTTTAGACCTGATAGCCAAACATACTTTAAGTTTTTCATATCATTTTTTATCTTTTTTTGAAAAAGACAATAAAATTATAACTTATTTTTAAAAAATTAATCAATTTTAACCTAAAAATTTAATTTCAAACCGATATACATAACGCACACTTACAATCAAATGAATACATTTGTCTAAAAAAAACATGAATGTTATATTGTATTGGAAAAAATATTTCAATGAAATAGATGATCCAAACATCTAATTAATTCGGTTTAAAGAGTTTGATATGATCTCAAACATATAATTTTTTTTATGGCAGATCTCAAACAAAAAGATTAAACTTAATTTGATCTAACAGTTAAATATATTGTATCTTGATTACAAATATTTTAAATAAAATATTGCAGAATTTCTAAAAAGAAAAAATAAAAAAAACCTTCTTGTCTCCTTCCAAGTTTTTCACCCACCACTTTCTCCTCCTATTCCTTTCCTTTATTATTTTATTTAATATATAATATATAAATATTTAAATTTATTTTCAAAGCAGATAAACCAGCACTATCTCTTAACTAAAAACTCACTGTAATTGGCACTTCCATCAGAAGTTACCTTTAAAACTCTCTCTCTCTCTCTCTATTTCTTTCTTCATTCAACACCTAAAATTTTTTTGTTCTTTTTTTTTTTAGAAAAAAAATTCACCAAAAACAAAAAAAAAAAAAAAAGAAGAAAAACTCAAAACACTTCTCACATCACAGGAAAAAAAAAAAAAAAAAATATTTTGTTGTCTTTTCTCTCTCTAATCTCCTTCTTTGGTTTTTTTTTTTTTAAATTTTTTTTCTTTCAAGTTTTTCCATTTTTTTCACTTCTTCTTCTTCACTTGTGAGAAAAAAAAAAAAAAAAAAAAAACAACAACACAGCGAGCAAGGAGAGAAAAAATGGCTATGGTGAACCGAGAGCCGGGCGAAGAGTTGGCTCCATAGCCGGCATTGGTGAGGTCCCAAATGGGGAAGGTCGAGGAAGAGCATATTCTGCCTTCCACTGTCACCTCCGATTCGTCGGAGCAGAGAAATGCAGAGAATAATCGGTGCTGTTTCCGGTGCCGCCGGATTCGGAGTCTCGTCGGACTGAAATGCGTCTTGGTTCTGTTGCTCTCGGCTGCGGTTTTCCTCTCCGCCATCTTCTGGTTGCCTCCCTTCCTTCAGTACGCGGATCGGGGCGATCTGGATCTCGATTCGCGTTTCAAAGGTGTGTTTTTCTCGGGAAAATCTTTTATTAGCTTGTTCTTCGTGATTTCGGATTCTCGATTCCCATTCTTCATGCCGACATTGTTTCGTGACGCGTGGATCTAGATTCGTTTCGGAATTTTTGTTTATTTTTATTTTTACGATTTTTTAGGGTCTTTTTGATTTTCGAAATTATTGTTGTCGGATTGTTGTGAAGCTTAGTTTGGTAGTTGAGCAAATGCTGGTAAGAAACTAGTTTGATTTTTTAATAATCTGTTTATAATTTTGCTTTAGTAGTTCGTTGGTTTCGGTGGGAATTTTATGTTTGGTTGCCGAGAAAATCTAGGGCAAGAAACGTTTATGACAATTTGAATTTTACGTTTACATTTGTCATAATAATTTGTTTGAATTGACAAACTTTACTATTCTGGGTTTTGCCTCAACCATGGAAAGGAAACTAATATATGATTTAGTTTCAATTTCTTTCCTTTATTAAATTAATTTTTTTTTTTTTTTAATTTCCCACCTTCTCTTTTTAGGCAACGGACGGGAGGAAAGTACAAAGTATATAGATTGAGCAAAATTCTGGATCTCGGATTTTTTGTTTCTTTCTTAATGTCGAAATCTTGCGAATTCTATTTTAAGTAAATAATCCCAAATTTTTAGAGTTCGGGACCTATATCTTGGATTACTTTTAACCAAAGTATTTAAGAAATATGGGGTTTTCTTTTTCTCCCTTTAGTTAATTACTTTTCTAGTTTAATTTTTTTTCAATCAAAGATTTGGGTAACCAAATTTGTGGTTACCTGGATTAATCTGCGCTGCTGCTATGACCAAGAACTTGAAAACATAATTATATATAGAATTATTATATATATATATATATATATTAATATACAGTAGCTTGCGCAGTCACAAGACTACAAACTGTCGTTGAATTCCTAAAGGAGCTCAACACAGCTAAAATTTATGCTAAAATAAATTGAGCCATGACTGCTAACCAAATTTGACTTTTAATATTCTCGAACACCATTGTTATATAATTTGCAATCTAAAAACATGAAAAATGCATCTCGAGGTCCATCGTGTTGTGGTCTTCTTGTGTTAGGAAATAGGGCTGCGTATGTTCTTTTAATAATCTAAATGTTTATTTTGTTACTTTGGAGATTCGTCGTTTGGTTTGATGATCATGAATGAGTCCTTTCATTAGACTCAAAAACAATGACAACAAAGGCCGAAGATATTGGGTATTAGAATGTCAAGGAATGCTGAGATTAGCACAGGATACAGGTCTACTCCGATGGTTGTTGATATTTAGTGTGAATTGAGTGTCTGTATGGTTGTAGAACCATTATAAATTTTGGGGGGTGGGGGGAGGAAGGGCTTGTTAGCGAGTTGTAATTTTGTAATTTGGGCCGACAAAAGAGCTTCTTGACTGACTGTCAAGGGTTTTAAAGAGATGGGGGGGAGAGCGAGCGAGAGAGGTGTTGCTTTAGGTTATGAATCCTGTGGGCTGTGATAATTTGGCACGCAGGGAGTCTAGCTGGGTCTTATTTCTGAATTTTATGACTATAATACGGGAATTAGTTGATTTGACCTGATGGTTGATGTAGATGTGACGAAAATGGATGATGCGGGTCCTTAATGGATAAAAATTATATTACAATAAAGGTTATGCATCTTGGTAACCATGTAAAAGTTTAAGATTATTAAAAGGTTTATTCTTCTGTCCTTTTGAACAAGATTAGTTCTGTGTTTCGTAGAAATATCACATATTCTGAGGTCGTAATACTCGATTACAACCTTCCCCATCAGTTAGGTAAATGCTTGTTGAAATTGTGCTTCGAGTAATTTTTGTTTTGTGTTTTTACTCTCACTAGTTTTCCGCTTTGAGTTTGTGCTTGGAAAACTTTTGTTTATGTAAAAAGAAAGTTTTTTTTCCTGAACAAAGAATAAGGACCAACTAAAATGTGACCCTAAAGGTTTTACGTGATGAGGGGTGAGAAAATGTGAGAGATGTGATGGATTTGGGGATATAGTGACATGAGGAAGACTTGAAAAGACACCCTGATGGTAGCTTGTGCTACTTGGAAGTTTTGTGGGTTCAAGGTTCTTTCCCTTGCAAATGTTTATACATGATGTTGTATCTCGTGTAAAATGTGATCCTTTTGTGTCTTGTTGTGTGATTGTTAGATTGCAAAAATGGTGCGTATAGCTTAAGTCGACAGGATTTTTTAAAAAGGCTAATGTGCACCTTATTCTTATAATGGCTCCATGGCATTGCTTCCTTATATACCTATTTACGATAAGTCACTTGTTGGTCAACTGCAATTTAATATCACTAGTTTGATTTTGAGAATGGGAGAGAGAAATTTTTTTCTAGAGAAACATATGTCCTTGTGATGAAGATTTGTGACTCTGTAACTAACAAAGTCGTTATTGTTGTTGTTGTTGGTTTTTATTTTTATTTTTATTTTTTTCAGATCATGAAATAGTAGCAAGTTTCAACCTTATGAAGCCAGTTTCTTTGCTCCAAGACAACATCTTGCAGCTTGAGGAAGACATTTTTGCTGAAATAAACATTCCCTCCGAAGTACCTGCACTTACACTTCTTGTTGTTTCATTTACTTCAAATTTAATTTGTTCTTATCTAGTTTGTGATTTTTGAATCAGGTGGTTGTCTTGTCTCTGGAACCCTTACAAGGATCAAACACAACAAGAGTTGTATTTGCAGTTGATCCGGAAGAAAAAAATTCGAAATTGTCTGAAACAGCTGAAAGTCTGATCAGGGGATCTTTTAAATTTTTGGTTACACGCCAGACATTTCTACAACTGACCCCTTCTTTGTTTGGCAATGCATCTTTTTTTGAGGTGCTAAAATTTCCTGGAGGAATTACGATAATTCCCGTTCAGAGTGCTTTTCTTCTGCAGAAAGTGCAAATCCTTTTCAATTTTACTTTAAATTTCTCTATCTATGAAATACAAGAAAATTTTAAGGAACTGACAAGGCAACTGAAGTTGGGGTTACATCTAGCACCTTATGAGGTCAGACAATTTTCTCTCTCTGTCTAACACATCCAGCGCATTTATGCTTTTGGTTGTGTAAAATGACATATTTGGTTGCTCCGGCTACCATTGTTTAACTCAATGGACTTTTACAAGGTTAATGATTTAATTGCCTCGAATGCACTTCAGCAGAACCTGACTGTTTTCTTTTGTGAAATGCAGAACTTGTATGTTAGCTTATCAAATACACGAGGTTCAACCATGGATGCCCCCACCATCGTTCAGTCCTCTGTTGTGCTGGCTGTTGGGAATACGCCCTCAACGCAAAGGTTGAAGCAGCTTGCTCAAACCATTACGAGTCGACACTCGAAAAACCTTGGCCTGAATAATACTGAATTTGGTAAGGTCAAGCAAGTCCGCCTTTCATCTATTATGCAACAGTATCTTCATGGTGGTGATGGCGGTGCACCTGCACGGTCACCTTCTCCTGCTCCTCTTCCTCAGCCTCCTCACCAACACCATCACCACCACCACCATCATCATCACCACCACAATGCCCATCTTGCTCCTAAAATTTCACCTGAACCCGCAGCCAGTCGAGGTTCACCTGCGACTCAAAACGGTGCACCTGCACCATCCTCAGGTGGTGCACCTGCACCTGAGGATGGTGCACCTACCCCAGGGAGAGGTTCACCTTCCCCCGAGAAAAGTAATGCAGCAAAGCCACCTGGTTGCCATTTTGGATATAGGTCTAAAGGGGAAGAGAGAAAACGGTCTCACTCGGCTCCTGCTGTTGCACCATTAAAGCCAAATGTATCCACACACCATCCAGCTGCGTCGCCGCACAAGCAAGTAGCTCCATCAAGACCCATCTCCCACTCGGTTCCAGTTTCTAGCCCATTGCCAAGTGTAGTTTTTGCTCATGTTCAGCCCCCATCAAAGAGCCAACCAGATAAAGAACACTTTAATATGGGACCAGCAGTTGCACCAACCCCTTCTACCTGTGAGTATATGATAACTTAATACTAATGATGATTAAATGGAAATTGATCTGATGCTATTCATTTTTGTGCGTGTGTTTTCAAAATCTGCTTCTGCTCTATTTGGTTCTTTGTTATTCACGTAAAAGAGGTAGTTAAAACTTGCACAATTTTTCCTCTCATGCACGTCTAGATCCAATTATTTCGAGTCATAGAACCATAATTTTAACGTGTCTAAAGTTTTCGTTTTTGTTTTTCAATTTGGGGTGAATTTGTACTCATTAAACCTCAATGCTGAGGTAGCCTTGGCATTACCGTTATGCTAATCCTACAATCACAAAGAATTTAGAGTTTTATCCGTGTAGTATGCTAACTTATGCAGGACCAAGAGGAATTTGAACAAGGACAAATAAAGAAAAAAGATTGAATAATTAGAGTCTAGAGAGAAGAATTGAAGAAACTGGATAGAGAGAGATAATCCGAAGAGATGATCTGCATTTGTTACATTAAAATCTGGAATCTTAGGCTAACTCAAAGAACTTCAACTGGAATAAAATTTAGTCCTAGATACTAATTTTCCCGATCACTTGTACATACACTCAAGAAACAATATAAGTGCATTAGGTTCATCATGTAATTTCTTGTTCTCCATTACTAACACGTTGTAATTGCAGCTTCTGCAGGTTCTCATCCCACCGTTAAATTGGCATTTTCACTGTTCCTTGCTCTTGTATTACACCTATAACTAAAAAGGATAAAACAATCTGTTTTCTAGTTAAGCCCACTAGTCCGACTTCAAGGAAGGCTCAACTGTATCATTCCAACTGGATCTAGTGGAGTTTCTGTAATCGCGAGCTACTCAAAATGGTGTAGCTTCGCATCTGAGTGGATGTATGTTGTTCCTATGTGTGTAAATATTTGATTAAAATCCCAGCCAGCAAAATGCATAATTTGGGTCAAAGTCACAGAGGTGGCAGGCCTTTGGTTAAAATGCATTTGCTGCTGTTTTGTGTATTCTCTTCGGAAGAAATGTTTTAGAGGGAAAAACGAACAAAAATCTTACTTTTACCTTTTATTTTTCTGATTCCAAGTCAATCAGCTATGCACTGAAAGTTTTGTTAAATCTTTAGAAATTATCATGATGACTTGTAGCTTCTAAGAACCAGATTACACTTCAGCAATGATTACAATACTGGTTATTGTATCATTGATATCATTTCGTCTCCTATTCCTATCGTCTATATAAGAAATCTCGGGACCTACTATTAGATTCACGCAAACCACCACGGCATTTGTATGGCCTATCTAAACAGGTCTTTTTGTTGCCCTATAGATATTGACCTTATAGTGATTAATAGCCAGGAATCGTTGTGTTCTTATTCTGCTTATATTGAGCTGGAAGGTTTCTTTGATCGAAGAATTTTGTCATTGTGGTTCTGTTAAAAATTTACAAGCAAGAAGATTTATTTTGGTCTTCCTAAGCTTGGACTTTGATTCCATTTGCATGTTAGTGTCGTTTGTCCCTATCAAAATCAGGGTGTTCCTTCAGAGTGCAGACTAGTTGTCTCATTTTCGCGTTTTATTGTTTGTATCACCAATTAAATTTTGATACCTAAGTGAATTGCTGAAGTACTTTTAGTATTTAGCTTCTATTTATTTGATCAAGTTATTAAAGTTATTAAAATTAGATGATAGAGACAAATAAAGAGTGGAATGACAAACAATGAGACATGATAATATGGATAACAGATCTAGACTGGTACCTAAAACCCTATCGAACCATTTGGTTTGATAATTTGGTCAGAGAAAAAAAAAAATCTGAGCTATGATCTGCCTTTATTCCTCCTTGGTCTTACTCATGATCGTTAGCATGCATAAAACATTGGGTTGAGATCTATGACCCTTAAGCCTAAGAAATGCTATGGTTTTCTCTCACTCCAAAGCACATTATTGTGATTCTGCACATGAGATTACTCAAATAAGAAAATCT
This sequence comes from Ficus carica, assembly GCA_009761775.1. Lineage (NCBI taxonomy): Eukaryota > Viridiplantae > Streptophyta > Magnoliopsida > Rosales > Moraceae > Ficus > Ficus carica. Next base: position 3,873,640 of record CM019751.1, on the reverse strand, counting down.
AGATATGTGAAAACGTCTAATTCGGTTCCACCAAATCTAGGATTAGATCTGCTCAAAATCTCACTCTACTTTGGATTTGGACTATTCAAAAATCTAGAATTTTGAACCTTCCTGAAAATAATATGAATGGTGTGTAGACAATGTACTTGTCCGTGTTATGCGGACAACGCACGATCTTTTGTATGTAAAATTTAAACTGTAGAACAAACTTTATCTGTTAGAACTTGAAATCATATCTAGCTCTAATTCCAAACTTGAGCTATTTTTTTGTTAAATCGATTAGTAGATAATCATGAAAATAAACAAAATTAATAAGAGTCTTTAGCTTTTTAAGTATAGGAAGTGTGTGTGTATATAAACGTGTAAATATAGCTATAAGAGAAAAATCTCTACAAAATGAAATTTAGATTGGAATTTTATTGTTATTATTATTGATCGATTGATGATATGATGGTCGCTTATTTTTATTTTTTTTATTTTTTATTTTTTATTTTATTTAGTTTCGCTAGAAATTAGGAGACTTTCTAGCCATTTCTCAATCGCTTGGCATATTGTGTTGGCAAAAACATTTTCATGTGGTCACATTTCCCATAAAAGGATCAATTGGTACTAAACATATTGACCATATAACCATGTTCTTGGTTTAAAAATACATAAAATAATTGACGTTTTCTCATGTTATTGTCACATTCAAAAGGAAGTGTTAGGGGGAAGAAAGAGATAAGAGTGAGGAGAAAGCCATATGCTGGTTTAACAAAATAACAATCGTAACATAATAATACATTAATGCATGCATGTGGCATGGTATACATTTTAATATACATTAAACAATATACAAATGTATTAGCACATAGCAGAGTAAAACCATTTTTTATTATTAAAAAAAGATTAATCACATCTATACTTCCGAACTTTAGAATTATTTACACTTTACCACCTGAATTTTAAAAACTCTTAGTTTATTCTCTGAACTTTGAATTTAACCCTTTACCCCTTTTATAAAAATTTTAATTGAAAACAGATAGGAAAAAGGGAGCTAAGTGCAGTCGTGGGGGGTTTTTTTTTTTTAAACAGAAATCTTAACAAAATAGGCTTAATAAGACTAATTTCCCTATTTTTTTTATATGTTTTTAATTGAAATTCTGATAAAAGGGATAAAATGGGGTTAAATTCAAAATTCAAGAAGCAAAGTAAGAATTTTAAAATTTAGAAGACAAAATGAGAATTATGATAAAATTCAAGGGTTACAGGTAGAAAATATTCTTTTAAAAATAATTAGAGATGAAGTTCTTACTGATCAAGTCAAGTTATTTTCTCTTGAAAGGGAAGTATGAAGAAATATTTTATGGAACTTCATGAATTTCCATATGCAGTACCTCCATAAAGTAAAAATAGATTTTTATGTGTTGGTCAAGTGGGAATAATCCTTTTTTCTTTGTATTTCTTTATCCAATACCCATATTGTATTGTACGCATCTTTGAACTTTTTATCCCAAAACTTGACAAGTAATTTGTTGTTACTATATTATAAGGTCTATATGGGAGAAACTACATCCTATCAATTGAAAAGCAACAATTTATTTACCACGCGTGTAGTATTAAAAAAAAAAATGAAATAGAATTTAGAGTAGTTTCACTTAAATTGAATTATAATTTATTAATTCGTGATATTTGTAATACTTAAACTTGAGAATTACCTTACTTGTACTTTTGTCTGCATCAATTTTTTATTTTGTTTTATTTAAAATGAAAGTAACATTGCTAAACACTTGCCGAGTATGTTGAAAGATGCAAATTGAGACAATTTCTTAAGTTTGGGAACAAATTTTACAAAATTTTAAAGTTTTTATGTCATAAATTTAAGTTTGAGATGAAGTAGGACAAATATTACTAATAATTATTAATAAAATTTTGAGGGAAGAAAAAGTGGGGCGACCTTAATTATTAAGGCCAAAAGATTCAGGATGAGTTTGGTTCAAGAACTTGAACTCAAATTTTTCAACTCAATTTTTATCTTTTCTGAAAAAGTTTTTTGTCTTTTCTGAAAAAGTCAACAAAAATTACTATTGAAACTTAAAAATCTTAACTCAAACTCAAACACCAAACACCCCCTCAAAATTTTTTGGAGATGGTCGTCGTAGATACTACTAGTAGAGAAGTTCCGTTATGATGTACTAGTTTACTTGTACGCGTGTTAAGTTTTAAATTTTTTAAAGTAAAGATGTATTTGAGGAAAAATCATTTTAATAGGAATAAATAGAAAGAAAAAGTATTACATAAGGTAAAAAATAGAAGTGAAAAATATTTAGTGGCACACATATAAAATAAAAAGATAAAAGATTTTAAAGAAAAAGAAAAAAAAAAAAGGTGCAAAAAGATACTTAAAAAAATGTGGGCAAAAAACGAAAAAAAAAAAAAAAAAAAAGCGTGTTTCGACCAAAATTCCCAAAACAAGCATTTTGGTTAAAACAAGATGTACCGTGAATGTTTTTTTAAATTTGAAATTAAGTGATTCAAACTTTATGCTTTGTTTGGTAATCCATTTCATTTCAAATTAAAATATACTTTTTTATCTTAATTTTTATCTTTTTCTGAAAAAGTTTTTATTTTTTCTAAAAATTCAACAAAAATTTTTAATTCAAACTCAAAATTCTCAACTCAAACTCATTCACCAAACGGACATTATACTTTTTAGTAAAATCAAATATAAAATTATTATTAGATAATGACTCTAGCAACTACGGTAACAACTTTTGAGTCTTCTAATATATAGTTAGATGACATCTCCACACAAAAAAAAAAAAGGGTGGGGGGGGGGGGGGGGGGGAAAAAGGAGATAAAAGCACTTGAAAATGAACAAACCACTTACTCAAAAAAAAAAAAAAAAAAAAAACATAATTAGAAAAGGAAACAAATAATAATAATTTAACCCGTATCTCTACAAAGTCGTGAACGCAAGCCCTATTCCTCATCATCTGTAAACATAGGAAGACTTCACATGCCCAAGGAACACATCTGCATTCTCAGTGACAATTCCCCCATTTTTACTTTTTTTCTGCCCTTTCTTGCTCATAACAACTCGTTGTAACATTTTCATATAAGGTTTAAAAAAAAAAAAAAAAAAAAACAATTGTGACATTATCATAGTTGAAACCGCAGAACTCTACATAAAATGTAATTATCATGAATGAACCTTTATAAAAATCTACATGTTTATGTTTTTTTCTACATTTCTCATTGCTTTCACGCAACACTTAAATCCTTAAGAAATCAATCAAATTTAGGGTCCGTTTGGTGATCAAGTTTAACTCAAACTAAACTGTATTTTTTCATCTCAATTTTTATCTTTTTCTGAATTTTTTTTATATTTTTCTAAAAAAGTTTTTTATCTTTTCTGAAAAGTCAACAAAATTTACTATTTAAACTTAAAAAACTTAACTCAAACCCAAATATCAAACGGACCCTTAGTGATTTTTAAACTCAATCATATGCCCTAATATAAATTTAAAATTTTAAATGAGAGCATTTAAAATTTGAAATTTTTATTAGTGATAAAAAAAGACAAAGGGAAAATTCGTTAAAAAAAGAAAAAGAAATGAGAAGTCAAATTTCAAAATACGTATTGAATACACAAACTCGAGAGGGTCAGCTTCTCATCTCAGTAGTCACAGACTGAGCTCTCTCTCTCTATCTCTCTCTCTCTCTCTCTAAGATTTCAGAGGAGACAAACGGTGTCACTCTCCCCGTGAAAGTGGGCGCCAAAAATATTTCGCGTTCCCTACTTCCTCAATAAAATATCAATTCTCTGATAACACGCACGACAAAATCTCCCTCTTTCTTCTCAAATCTCCTACGTCCATTTTCCCACTGAAAACCAAAAAAAAAAAAAAAAAAAAAAAAAAAAAGAAAAAGAAAAAAAAATCTCGCGTTTTTCTGTCGCTTTTTGGTGCTTCCAACCCAACAAACACACACCTTTTTTCAGATTTTTTCATTGCTTGTCCTGTTCTCCATTTAAAAAAAAAAAAAAAACAACGCTTGCTTCTTAGTGGTGCAAAGTTGATTGTTAGTTTATATCTCAACTGGGTTTTGTTCGTTTCGTCTTTAATCTCCAAGGTGCGTATCTGGGTCTTTTGAGAAGATAGGATTTTTTTTTTTTTTTTTTCCATAAAATTGTAGACCATTGTTTGTTTGCTGAGAAAAACGCAGGAAAATTGTATCGTATTTTAATTTCATATCGTGAAAGGTTGCTTCTTTTATTCCTTCTAATTGTGTACGCATATATATTTTGCGTAACTGATAGTCTTTGGTATTTTCTCTTTTGTTCTGAACATTTTATATATTATATTGACAAATTTGCTATTTTATTTTGGTAGATATTGAGAAAATTTGATCTGGGTCTGATCAATATTGCAATAAAATGACCAACTTGGGGTTGTTTTCTGGGTTAAAACCAATAAAGTCGGTGAATGTGAGATTCAGATTGCCGTATTACACGCAGTGGGGTCAGAGCCTGGTGGTTTGTGGCTCTGAGCCAGTTCTTGGTGGTTGGGATGTGAAGAAGGGTCTGTCTCTCAGCCCTGTTCACCAAGGGGATGAGCTCATTTGGAGTGGGACTGTTTCGGTTCCGAACGGGTTCGAATCCGAGTACAGTTATTATGTTGTGGATGATGAGAAAAATGTGCTCAGATGGGAGATTGGAAAGAAGCGAAAATTGTTATTTCCCGAGGGAATTCAAGATGGAGTTTTGGTAGAGTTGCATGATCTTTGGCAGGTACTACGCTCTCTCTCTCTCTCTCTCTCTCTCTATCTCTGAATTTGAATTTTTTTTTAATATGAAGATTCCGTGTTTTTTTTTTTTCTTGAATATATTAAGGTTTTTAGGAATCTTTGAGTGATGCTCTTCTTGTTAGGTTTGTGGTCTATGTAATTGCTATGTAATGGTGCAAAAAGAAAAGTAGACTTCAGAATCTTACAGAAATTCACTTTTTAAGTTTCTAATTCTTATTCTTATGTTCTTTATTCCTTACTTTACTTTTAGTTTCTTTCATATTTTCTATACTTTTCAGCGCCCTGTGTTGGCTTAATGAAATAACATGACATCTGACTACCACGTATGATATTTTCATAACTTTCAGTTAATATTTTTCACTTTCCGATTTTGTCTTCTGTTCATTGTTGGATATTTCTGAATCTGGACGTATTTATTTGTTTTATTCTTTATTCTGTTAAATTTGATGCATGTGAATGCGATTGATGAAGACACGGAGATAAACGAAGTCTTTCAATAACTATTCCTAGTCCAAATAGTCCAAATATGCTCATGTGTAAAAAGATGTACATTTAATATTGAGTTCATCGTCTTCAGTTAGTTTGAGGTTGCATTCAATTTGTTGAACTAAAGGTTCGATAGGAGATAAGGATAAAGGAAGGTAAGGATCTCTTGAATTTGTGAATAGCGTAACATATTGGTCACGGAGAAAGAAAAATAAATGATTCATTATTTTACTTATTTTATTATTGTTTTGTAGATTTATTAAGAAAGACGACGCTTTTATGAATAGAAATGAGAAGAAACACAAAAGTAAGGTGGACAAGATGTCCTCATGGAATTATAAAAGAGACTGCTGGATCAGTCTTAAAGGAAATCACGAGAGGCCATTCTAAACGTAGTCAAATTTAGAGGAACGTTCCTAAACCATGAGGCAGGGGGATAGTTATCAACCTCACTGACCTATTAGGAAAAGAAAAATTACGACAGGGTTGGCAGGCTCAAATCATGAATCAACATAAGGATTATCCAAGTTTACTCTGGTATTGTAATTGATTTTTTGTTTTATTTGAATTCTTCTCTCTGTTGGTTTAATGTTAACTATCAAACTTGAGTTACAAAATGTTGCTTTGCCACCTTTGAGTTATGTGATGTTGCTGTCTTTAAGCTTTTTATGAAAAGAAGATCCGATTCTTTTCTCTGGGACTCTCGAGAAAGAAAAATGTTATAATGATCTTGGAAGATTGGGGATAGGAAAAGATATTTGTCAAAGGATACTATGTTTTTATAATATTTTGCTTCATAAATGCTGATCTTGGAAGGAAGGAAAGAGCAACGGTTGTCTCTTTGGCTCTGTTATCCTGTTTCACTGCACCTTATCCAAATTTAACTAATTCAATTATAACCATGCTTTGTTCTTGTCAAGTTGAACTAAATCGAGGCCAGACCCATTGCAGCCTTAACTTGCTGTGTAGTATGGTTTGTAAGGATTGAATTTTCTGAAATAACAGTCTGGTAGACTTCTTGTAGAAGTTGGTTTTGGTATTGTTGTCTCCTTAAAGTCGTTGTTGTTATGAACATTTTATGCTTGTCTGGGAGTGGTTGGTTGAACTATGATTTTGTAGAAGTAGCTTGTGCAAACTAGTTTAGTCTCGTTGATGACCTCATCTAAATTTTCATTTGATGTCCAATCCAGACGGGCGATGACACACTTCCTTTCAGCAGTGCCTTCAAAGATGTTGTATTTCGCAGTAGTGGCAGTTTGAAGGTAGAGAGGCCACTAGGAGTAACTGAAAATAAGCTTGACGATGAAGGTAATTTACTTGAGTTGATTTTCTAGTTCTGTTGGCGTAGTATACAACCTGGTAATTGTCTGTTTCCAAAGTAACGACTTTACTCAACTACTGACAATAATCAGATTCGGTCCTTGTCCATTTCAAGATCTGCTGTCCAAATATAGAAGAAGACACATCAGTAAAATTCCTTTTCCCTTTTTTGCAGTGATATTTCTGATTTATAGCTGGTTGATGATAATTACTAATTGATTTCCATGCTTCTTGGTGCTAATAATGTTCTTCATTAGCAGATTTACGTTATTGGTGGCTCCACCAAACTGGGGAAATGGAAGGTTCTGGATGGGCTTAAACTAAGTTATTCTGGTGAATCAATCTGGCATGCAGACTGCGTGTTGCCAAAGGCCGACTTTCCAATAAAATATCCTTGTGGTTTTTTAGTGATTAATGATTTGACAGTGTGGTTTAAATGCACTTTGGTACTATAATTGGTGTCCATTGTTTCTCTCTTTTTCTCTTCCTTGACAGCCACTCCACATATAAATACAGTAAATACAGAAATGCAGAAAACTTTTCTTTGGAAACTGGTCCTACTCGAGACCTCTCTCTCGAATCCTCAAAAGCTCAGCCAAGATACATTGTCCTCTCTGATGGCATGTTGCGAGTAAGTCATTGATCATCCGATGAACTAAGGAGAATCATAAACAATTTAATGAATGTTGAGTTGCATAAGAGCTAGGAACTTGTCCTAAAATTCTAAGGTGCATGGGAACTTTTGGTGATGGTAATCTTGTTTGAATTTCTTTGTAGGAAACAGCATGGCGTGGTGCTGGTGTTGCAATCCCCATGTTCTCTGTTAGGTCAGAAAGTGATCTTGGAGTTGGAGAGTTTCTTGACCTTAAGTTACTAGTTGACTGGGCTGTTGAGTCAGGGTTCCATCTGGTGCAACTTTTACCGATCAATGATACATCAGTCCATAAGATGTGGTGGGATTCGTATCCTTACAGGTACGGAATTGACACATTATGATCAGACTCTAATGTTACTTTTCTCACCCTCTTTTATTCTTCATTACTCGAGTTGTCTTATGGTTAACTTAGTGTTTGTATCGTCATCTTCTCTTTCTGGACTGGATTTCTTTGTCCTGCAGCTCACTTTCCGTATTTGCATTACATCCTTTATACTTGAGAGTACAAGCACTTTCAGATAAGATACCTCAGGATATCAAGGTGGGGACCAGTTTTGTTTTGTTTGTATTTGTGTTTTTCAAATCTCCACTGACCTTTACTGATTTTTCATTTATCTTGGGAATACTTGTTCTTTTTCTTACAGGCAGAGATTGAGAAGGCGAAAGAACAACTAGATGGAAAGGTAGTGCTTTTGGCGTTTCATATATTGCATTGATATTTCATAAAGAAAGACATCAATTTGTTTTGTTATTTGTATGTTTCTTTGAAGCCCATTCTCTTTTTGTTGTTATTTTGGCACGTGACTTTGTGTCTAGATATTCATTCACTTCTGTGGAATTGCACTTGTTATGTAGTTTCGAGTTATAAACTAAAACAATCACTTCCTAGTATAGAATCTACAGCGGATACTATTTATATTCCATCCATTAGATTGCTCTTATTGTGATGCTTCTGATATCATGATTAGAAGAATGTTTTGATCATTTAAACGTGCAAGGAATTTACATTGGCAAATAATATCATGAAGTTAGTTATCTTTTAATGCATTATGGGCAATTTTAACCATTATTTTTTAGTCTTCGATAGGAAGAATATGACTAGATAAAAATACGGATAAAGATATTTTCACAGAACTTAAGGAAAGTTCCAAGAAGAACAAAGAAATAAGCTTCATGATTGCCAATTTTGCTTAGGGATGGCAATGAGGCGGGGCCGGAGAATGCTTTTCCGTCCCCATCCCCATCCCCGCACCCGAAAACCATTCCCGGTCCCCCTCCCCCTCCCCACCTAAATAGAAGCAGGGCCAGGGATGGGGATTCCTCGTTGGGGGAGGGGGGGTGGGCTCTTTCCCCATACCCACCCCATTCTCCATTTGTTATAACTACACATTTGGGTAGGGAAAAAAAAAGATTAGTCCTCGTTTTACTTAAAAGAAATAAATATGCTTGATTAATACATATTAAATTTGCATGTTAAATAGCCTCTTTGGGTATTGGTAGAGAGTGCTATTTTTTTTTTCCCAATAAAAAACTAGTAATGTTAAAAGATAATTATTTTTGATTTGGATATATATATATATATATATATATATAATATTTAGATCACATATATATCGGGGCGGGGGCGGGGAGTGCTTTCCCTGTCCTCGCCTGTCAACTTTCGGGGATAAGGTTTTATAACCATCCCCGTCCCCATCGCCGAACATTGTCCCCTGAGGAAATTGAAGAAGATGAATTGTATATTCCTCTTATTAGAAAACGTACTGTACAACCCTATTATATAGATGAAGACCCTACTAAAAGTCAAAGAAAGACAGCTAAGAAACAGCTAGCCAAATCACCTAAAAACAGGAAAAAGGTAATTACTAATATATCAAGAGAATCGGTGAATTAACAGCCCATATTCTCAAAGATATGCTAGGAGACTAATTAGCTAATTTACAGCTGTAACTATACAAGGAAACAAGAATATTCTCCAATATTCTACACTCCCCCACAAGCTGGGCTATAGATGTTAATTAAGCCTAGCTTGGAGTTTAAATCTTCAAAGTTTTTCCTTGGTAGAGCCTTAGTGAGAATGTCAGCTATCTGGAGACAAGTCGGCAGATGAAATAACTTGATTATTCCTTCTTCTATTTTTTCCTTTATGAAGTGGCGATCAATCTCCACGTGCTTCGTTCTATCATGATGAACTGGGTTCTTTGCAATACTGATAGCTGATTGATTATCGCAGAACATCTTCATAGGTTCTTCAACAACGATCCTTAACTCCTTTAGGAGTCTTCGAAGCCACATCCCTTCACATATACCATGTGCCATTGCTCTAAATTCGGCTTCTGCACTGCTTCTTGACACAACAGACTGTTTCTTGCTACGCCATGTCACTAAGTTTCCCCATACGTATGTGCAGTAGCCGGAAGTTGATCTTCGATCTACTACTGATCCAGCCCAATCAGCATCACTGTAAATCTTAATGCTTTTGTCTGTTGATTTCCCGAAATACAAGCCCTTTCCTGGTGTTAACTTCAAATACCTCAGGATCCTATAAACTGCCTCCATATGCTCTTCATTTGGATTGTTCATGAATTGACTCACCATACTAACCGAGTAGCCAATGTCGGGTCTTGTGTGGGATAAGTATATAAGCTTGCCCACGAGTCTCTGATATCTGCCTTTATCAACTGGTGCACAATCTTCTTTGGTCCCTAGTTTAATTGTTGAGTCCATGGGGGTGTCTGCTGGCTTGCATCCGAGCATTCCTGTTTCTTTCAGAAGATCCAGGACATATTTTCGTTGAGAGACTGAGATTCCGGCTTTTGTCCGAGCTATTTCCATTCCAAGAAAGTACCTGAGGCTTCCCAAATCTTTGATTTCGAATTCCTTGGCTAGTAGGCTCTTGAGTGTGCTTATCTCCTGCATATGATCTCCTGTTAGAATAATGTCATCCACGTATACAATAAGGATGGCAATTCTCCCTTGAGATGAACGTTTAACAAAGAGGGTGTGATCTGCCTGACATTGTAGATAACCATATTGCTTGATAACTCTAGTAAATCTATCAAACCAGGCTCTTGGGGATTGTTTGAGTCCATATAGTGATCGTTTCAGCCTACAAACTTTGTTGATCGTGCCTCGCGACTCGAATCCAGGAGGAATGCTCATGTAAACTTCTTCAGCCAGGTCTCCATTGAGGAAAGCGTTCTTGACATCCAATTGATGAAGTGGCCAATCTAGATTTGCAGCCAGAGATAGGAGAACTCGAACTGTGTTCAACTTGGCCACAGGAGCAAAAGTTTCTTCATAATCGATTCCGTAGGATTGTGTGAATCCTTTTGCAACAAGTCGGGCCTTGAATCGATCAATGCTTCCATCTTCTTTGTATTTGATTGTGAAAACCCATTTGCAGCCTACAGGACGCTTTCCAGTTGGTAGCTCGGTGATCTTCCATGTTCCATTCTTCTCTAGTGCTCGGATCTCTTCTTCAACAGCAGCCTTCCATTTCGGTATCGTGAGAGCTTCTTGTATGGATTTAGGAACCTGTGTTTGATCCAGACTTGCCACAAAAGCCCTGTACTTATTAGACAGCCCATGATATGACACAAAGTTATAGATTGGATGCTTTGTGCATTCTCTAACACCCTTTCTTACTGCAATAGGAAGATCACTATCATTGGAAGACTCGGGAGTAGAGTTACCTTGTGGATCTTTTGATCTCGAGTCCGGTTCCAATTCTTGGGTCTGCTCAAGAGGTACTTGGTGCTCTATCTCCTTTTGGTTCTTGTTCCTCCTAGAATAGGTAATAAGGTCTTTGGATTGAGTAGTGTCCTGGGAACGGAGACTAGGGAGACTTGGGATTTTGTTTGGTTGATCATCAGCTGGAGAAGAGGAAGTGTTTGTAAGTTCGGGTATTTCTGCAGGTGGATCAAGATATGGGACCATGGGTTCATTTTGGTCAGTAGGGACAGTTTCTATCTGGGTGTTGACAGGATTTGATGAAGTGTGGGGAGTATCTAGGTCACTGATCTCATCCCAAAGTTGATATTCTTGTGTGAAACTATTCTCCCCCTGAATGTCAGATTTGGGATAATATGGTTGGTGTTCAAAAAAGGTAACATCCATGGAGTTATAGGATTTTCTTGTAACTGGAGAATAACACTTGTACCCTTTTTGATTGGAAGAATACCCCAAGAAAATGCACTTAAGGGCTCTAGGATCAAGTTTACCCCGGTGTTGGCTATGGATATGGACAAAAGCAGAGCAGCCGAACAATTTGATAGGAATGGAGGATATGAGATGTGTGGTTGGGTGTGTTTTAAGCAAGATCTGACATGGGGTTTGGAATTTTAGGACTCGAGAAGGCATTCTATTTATGAGGTAGGTTGCGGTGAGTATGGCTTCCCCCCAATATTGTTTTGGTACATGTGTAGAGAACATGAGAGAACGGGCTACTTCTAGGAGATGTCTGTTTTTCCTTTCGGCTACACCGTTTTGTTGAGGTGTGTCAACACAAGAACTTAGATGAACAATCCCTTGACTTATTAGGTAATCACTAAGAATTGAGGCAAAATATTCCTTTGCATTGTCCGTCTTCAAAATTTGTATTTTGGTTTGAAATTGAGTTTGAACCATAGTATTGAATTTTTGAAATATTGGACCTGCCTCTGATTTTTCTTTCATTAGGAAAACCCATGTAAGTCTAGTGTGATCATCTATGAATGTTATGAACCAACGAGATCCAGTGATATTCTTGATCCTAGACGGTCCCCACACATCACTATGGATTAATGAGAAAGGTTGTGATTCTTTGTAGGATAGGTTAGGATAAGAGTTTCGAACATGTTTTGCAAATTGACAAATTTCACATTGAAAGTCATTCGGATTTTTATTATTGAAAAGGGATGGAAAAAGTTTCTTGAGATACATAAAATTTGGATGTCCTAACCTATAGTGCCATAGCATAATAACATTGTCCCCTTTTGGGAAAACAGAAACCGGTTTTTGACTTACAGACACTAAACAATCGGTATTATAACCTTTCCTTTTGGAAGAATCATTCGCCTCAAGTAGATAGAGCCCCGAGCACTCTTTAGCATTGCCAATCATCTTCCCCGAATCCAAGACCTGAAATTCACAAGAATTTGGAGAGAATTTAGTGACACAATTGTGATCCCGAGTGAGTCTACTAACTGATAATAAATTGCAGTTTAATTGAGGCACCAAAAGGACAGAGTTGAGTGTTAGGTCTTTTGAGATTTTTACTGAACCGGTCCCAATCACTTTGGAGAGTGATCCATCTGCTATGCTGACTGTAATGTTCTCATGACAGGGGCTGAAATTTGTTAAAGTCTCTCTATCTCCAGTCATGTGGTCTGAAGCTCCTGAATCTACAATCCATGAATTCAATTTATCTTTTCTAACGCTTAAGGCACTTATAGAATTACCTTTATGCGCTAAAGATCCGGTCCCAATGGTCTGAGTAGAATTGGCTGCCTGTGATTGCTGGATCAATTGCTTCAAAATCTCCAGCTGCTCCTTGCTAAAAAGGTTAGATTCGGCAGATACAGAATCTTCTTCTCTGACTGCAGTGTTGCCTCGGTTTTGGGGCCGTGATGGCTTCCAATCTGCTGGTTTGCCGTGGATCTTCCAGCAGGTTTCCTTGGTGTGACCAAGCTTGCGGCAGTGTTCACAATATGGGCGTTCCTTCCTCTGCCGAGTGTCAGTGCGAGCAGCTAGGGCAGAATTTTCCAATTGAGGTGTAATGGCTTGAGTCCGCAGCATCACCTTTTTCCTGCTTTCTTCTCTCCGAACTTCTGAAAAAGCATCTCGAAGGCTGAGTTGTGGTCTCATCCCCTGAATTCTTCCTCGAACTTCATCAAGGTTTTTGTTGAGCCCGAATAGAAATTTGTATACCCTTTTCTTTTCAACAATCTGCCTATACTTGACTCCATCTTCAGGGCACTTCCATGAATGTTCTTCACACATATCAACCTGCTGCCAATAACGTGTAAGTGTGTTGAAATATTGGGTTACCGTCATATCTCCTTGCTGCAAATCATGTAGGATACTTTCGATTTCGAACAGCTCTGAGGTATTTTCCTTATTTGAATAAGTCTCCCTCACTGCTTCCCAGATTTCTCTTACTGTCCCATAGAGAAGAAAATTTTCTCCTATCTCGTTGGTCATGAAATTAATTAATTACGACATAACCATACTGTTTTCTGATTTCCAGCTTCTGAATTTCGGGTCATCTGCCTTTGGTGGTGCTGCTACTCCTGATAAATAATCATCCTTTCCTTTGCCACATATGAACATCATCACAGATTGAGACCATTGGAGATAATTGTTTCCATTGAGTTTATGACCTGTAATGAGGATTTGACTGCCATCTGACATTCCACTGGAGTTGGAAGCAATGGAATTTTGATGAGAGGTGACATCAGATGTTATGGAGGAGGAGCCGTGTTTTTCTGCAGTCATTCCGATCTTCACCATTTGGACTTGGATGGACGGTGTACAGAACGTGCGATGTTTACTGATGGTGGTTCTAGCCCTAGAAGTTTTTTTTTTTTTTTTTTTTTTTTTTTTTTTTTTTTTTTAAGTAATCAGAGGAGGCTCTGATACCATGAGGAAATTGAAGAAGATGAATTGTATATTCCTCTTATTAGAAAACGTACTGTACAACCCTATTATATAGATGAAGACCCTACTAAAAGTCAAAGAAAGACAGCTAAGAAACAGCTAGCAAAATCACCTAAAAACAGAAAAAGGTAATTACTACTATATCAAGAGAATCGGTGAATTAACAGCCCATATTCTCAAAGATATCCTAGGAGACTAATTAGCTAATTTACAGCTGTAACTATACAAGGAAACAGGAATATTCTCCAATATTCTACATCCCCCATCCCCACCTATTTTGGGGTGGATCCCCGTGGGGCCCCGTCTCCACGGGGAATATTGTCATCCCTAGTTTTGTTGAGTTTACAAAGCCTACGTAATGTTAAAACCGCCTTTAAAGATTTGCTTCTTGTGATGTTTCTAGGATATTTTGTGTTTGAGTGACAAAAGTCATAGCGTTGTTGAGAGCATATACATCCACATGGAAGACTTTGTTGAAGTTGATTATATGTATTTTGATATGAATCTCTGCAGGATGTCGATTATGAAGCTACAATGACTACCAAACTTTCAATCGCGAAGAAAATTTTTGCGCAAGAGAAGGATATAATATTCAACTCTATTTCCTTTCAAGAATTTTTTTCCGAGAATGAGGTCTAAAATTTTGACTTCTTGCACTATTATGTTGATGCAGAAAAAGAGCCACAATTCTCTTTCCCTTCCCCAAGTTTCATTTTAGCTGAATCTTTCAACATATACTAATATTAACGCTTGTTTTGATGGAGTGTAGGATTGGCTAAAACCATATGCAGCTTTCTGTTTTTTGCGCGACTTCTTTGAAACTTCAGATCACAGCCAATGGGGTCGCTTTTCTCATTACACGAAAGAAAGGGTAATTATCTAGTTGATTTCTTAGCTGATTTTAATGATAATCTATATGTATTATCCAGCCATTTTGTATATGATGAACTCATCAATTCGAAATTTAATTTTTAGTTCAAATATATTAGTTTATATAAAGAAAATAAGGTATGTTGAAATTCAACTTTCATCTTTCTTGCAGCTTGAGAAACTTATCTCCAAAGACAGCTTGCACTATGAGGTTATCTCCTTCCATTATTATATCCAATACCATCTGCACATACAAGTAAGCAGTACACTTTCGCTACTTGCTCCTTGCTTCTGGCATATAACAAAGAAATTCCACTGTTGAATTGTTTGGTAATGTTGTGAACTGCCAGTTGTCGGAAGCTGCCAATTATGCGAGAAAGCAAGGAGTAATATTGAAAGGCGACCTACCTATTGGTGTTGACAGAAGCAGTGTGGATACTTGGGTTTATCCTAATTTGTTCCGCATGAACACGTCCACAGGAGCTCCTCCAGATTACTTTGACAAAAATGGGCAGAATTGGGGATTTCCTACTTATAACTGGGAGGAGATGTCGAAAGATAACTATGCTTGGTGGCGAGCTCGTTTAACACAGGTTTATAAGCTCAATCTTTGTTGTTTCTTCGATTTGGGTCCTTTCTCTAGAATATTCCTAACAACTTTTTGTTTCTTTGATAGATGGCCAAATACTTTACAGCATATAGAATCGATCATATATTGGGCTTCTTTCGGATTTGGGAGCTACCGGAGCATGCCATGACTGGGCTAGTAGGAAAATTCCGACCTTCCATCCCTTTAAGTCAGGTACTAAATAGATGGTAAAATGGAAAAGTTTTTGTTTGCTCTATTATGATTGATGAGGGCTTTATTATGAAGAAATGTCCTCTTATGTTCTGGGCTAGTCAATATACACAAGATTATGCTTCTGTTTCAGGAAGAATTAGAACGAGAGGGAATATGGGACTTTGATCGCCTAAGCCGGCCATATGTTCTGCAGCAATTCTTACAGGTTACTTATTTTCTTAGTTTCATAGCTATCATCGGTAATATCAGCCCGCTACAACTAAATTATAATGTTTTTCTCTTTTTTTTTTTTTTGGTTCTATAATTATTTGTTTCTTGTTACTGTAAACTATTCGTTCAGCATTTAGTTACTGATTCTCTGTCTTTATATTATTATTATTTTAAATAATTTTCAGGATACGTTTGGAGTCTCATGGTCTTTCATTGCTTCAAATTTTCTGAATGAATACCAGAAGAACCGATATGAGGTGATAAGCTTTTTTTTCTTTTTCAATTTGATTTTTTTGTTTAATCTCTTTCTGATTTCCATATTTTCTCTCTGAATTTATGTTTGAAGGTTTTGGTACGCTACAATATTTTTCATACATCAGACACCTTGCAAATCGAATTTCGATAACTTTCAATATTTTTGTCAGTCTCATTCTAGAGCTTCATGTCACAATGCGATTTGTCATGCAACTGGATCTGATTTTATTTATTTATTTATATTTTAATTTTTAGTTTAAGGAGGACTGCAACACGGAGAAAAAAATTGTCTCCATGCTGAAGTCGCTTTCAGAAAAGTCGTCGTTAGATAATGAAGACAAGATACGGCGTGATCTTTTTGATCTTCTGCGGGTATCTCATTTAAATCTTGCAGCAACAAAAGTTGCCTTCACTTGGAATATATGAATTTACACTGAATGTGTTTTTAAATTATTAATTTTTGTGCTCGTCATATACTTTTCTTGATTAACATTTCCGCTACCATCCTGGTTCTGAATTTTTCTGTTGCCCTTTCAGAATATTGTTCTAATTAGAGATCCAGAAGATCCAAAGAAATTTTATCCTCGGTTTAATCTCGAAGACACTTCCAGTTTCCGAGATTTGGATGAGCACAGGTAGGATAAAAAGTTTTTCACTTCACTCAATTCAGGTCTAAATAAATTTGCGCTATTTATGGGGTAGAAAACAAATTTTAACCGAGATGGTTACACTTGTTTCTCATCAACAGCAAAAATGTTCTGAAAAGATTGTACTATGACTACTATTTCCATCGGCAAGAGAATCTTTGGCGGCAGAATGCTTTGAAGACTCTTCCTGTTCTGCTAAACTCATCGGATATGCTTGCGTGTGGGGAAGATCTGGGGCTTATTCCTTCCTGTGTTCATCCTGTATGTTCATTCAACGCATTGTATTTTTGACTTTAGATGTATTTTTGTTAAATAAAAGCATCTGTGATTAATCGATTGCTATGCAGGTTATGCAAGAACTGGGCTTATTAGGCTTGCGCATTCAACGCATGCCTAGCGAACCTGGTTTGGAGTTTGGTATTCCTTCTCAATACAGCTATATGACGGTAAGGATCTTGTAACTTTTTTCTCTACAAGTGTGGACAGTTTTTGTTTCGGGTATCACATTGTTCGTTTGGTTAAAATTCCTGTGCCTCTTAGTTGTCTTATTGTGATCTGAAAGTGATTGAATTGGGTGGCAATCTATCAGGTGTGTGCTCCGTCATGCCATGACTGCTCGACCCTGCGTGCTTGGTGGGAGGAAGATGAAGAAAGACGACAACGGTACTTCAAGACTGTTGTTGGCTCCGACATGCTGCCACCTAGTACTTGTGTTCCTGATGTCGCTTATTTTGTCATTAAGCAACATTTTGAAGCTCCTTCAATGTGGGCAATTTTCCCGCTTCAGGTATCTAGATGGACAAACTTATGTTTTTTCCCTTCGTAAATGGCTTTAAGACTTAGAATGCTATTTGTTCATAATTGCTCAACTTTTGTTCTCAATCCTTTTCGTGTTCAGGATTTGTTGGCTTTGAAGGACAAATACACAACACGTCCTGCAACAGAGGAAACAATCAACGACCCCACGAATCCGAAGCACTATTGGAGATACCGTACGTATAGATTTTTGTTTTTCAAGCTCATTTAATGAAATTTAGCTAGTTCTACTTCATTTTGGCTTCGTTTAAGTTCACCTGTCATGTGTTGTCACGATCAGGTGTGCATGTGACGTTGGAGTATTTGATAAAGGACAACGAACTTATAACCACCATCAAAGATCTTGTACGAGAAAGTGGACGGTCACATCCCAGGGTACGAACCGTAGCTCAAGCGAAGCGGGAATCAGCAGTTCCGTCTACGGAGAAGCATCAAGTGGAGAAGCATCAAGTTACCAATGGGAAGGAAAAGGTCCCCCTAGATATACCGAAAGACCCTCTTGCCGTTCGCTGAGAATTTCTCTGCCGAAATTTATATTTATAGTTCAGATTAAACCAAGGAGTTTGTTGAATCAAAATTTCTTAGATATAAGCACTCAACAATAGCCAATGTCCCTTAGGCGGGTTGGTAGGGCGTTCGTTCTTCTCATTGAATGCTTAGGTTTGAGTCGTCATCACCACGTTGGCCCGGGTATATGGGCAATCCACTTCATGAAGGATCCGTATATCATGTGTGGTGGGGGGGGGTCCGGGATTATCTGGACATTTCAATCTCTATTCCTATAACTTATTTTTTTCAACCAAAAAAAAAAAGCACGCAATAATAAAGGGCAATAGAGGTGGGGAATAAGGAAGATGAAAATCTCATGAAATGAATAATGTCCATAAATGTAAAAATAATTATTTATGTTATTTTTAGCATAAAATTACGTATGTTTCGCAAGATTTCTGATAACAAAGAAATAATTATATGGTAGTTTGCCATAGTTACCACTACAACCTCTTCTTTAGGATCATTGCTACTTTTGTGTCTGCATAATTTCTTTTGTTGGATAGAACGTGGATGAAAACTTTTGTGGGGAGTTAAAAAAAAAAAAAAAAAAAATCTAACGAAATGACGACTACGAACCATTTCTTCAGTTTCAAGCCTTGGACTGAAAAGTCCTAGTTTTTTTTTTCTTGACAAAAATATGATTTTAAATCAAAATTTTTGTTCAAACTTATAAACCAAAAGTAGAATATATGTTTTAGAATTGTAATCAACTAAATTGTGATCTGGGTTTCTGTCTGTTTTGCTTACTTTGACTGAACTACCCCCTATCAAAGCCATGCATCTCTCACTCCCTCTCTCGATAATCAAAATTTTCTGTGAAAAAAAAAAAAAAAAAAACTTCCTCCCTCTCTCATTTTCTTTGAGAATTCTTTAGAAAAATTTGATTTTCTCATATTTATCTCTCTTCCCGTCTCTCTCTCTCTCTCTCTGTGGACTTCTCGAGGAACTGTGGTTCTTATTCTTTGGTAAACATTCCGAAGTCGGTTTGAAAAAAAAAAAAAAAAAAAAAAGGAAAAAAAAAAAAAACAGGTGTAAAATGGTTGGAATAGTATTTTTACTACATTAATAGGTATTGTTATTTTAGTCATTAGATTAATGTTTTAATGGTCTGATATGAAAGTGTGTACGTTAAAAATCTATAGCGAAATGCGTGTGACTGTTTCCAGTCATAGATCAAACAGTTAAAATGTTGATCCAATAGTATCTACTGATAAAATAAAAATATCGTTCCTACCACAAACAAATATGTAAGATAGGTTTCGCGAGTCACGTTTTGCCTTGTGCTTGCTTAGTGGCCCCTATTAGATGAGGGTAACAACATCAGTTAAACTTTTTATTTTTTTTGAAACCTGATCTAGTATGGCAAGGACCGCTAATTACAAATGCATCTGCTATTGTATTTTCAAAACATAAGTGAGAGTATTTGGTTTTGTGTGCATCTCTAAGTAGATTTGTATCCCAAATTAAAATGTGAAAACTAGTTCATGGTTCATCGTGTGGTAGAATTTGCAAAGGGTCCAAATCTAGTTAAGATAGTCTTGACACTGTCTTTGAGTGGTAACACAAAAAGACGTTGCATGCATGAGAATTTGCGCTTCACAATTAAGGATCGGTGATGTCTTTATGCTCTCTATCCAACATCCTCTCATGTGGAATATTGAAAAAGATCCTAATCTTAGATTTTGAATAGCTATTGGCATAAGAGTTTAAAAAGACCAACTTATGGTCTATAATAAGGGACAGATTTTTGCGTTTGGCTACACTCGAGCCTTTGGATGATAGAAGTGAAAGCTGCAAGTACGACGTCTTCACGCTCATGCCACCAACAGTAATATTGCGTTACACTCTTACACATGGATCTATGAATGGAGCTCAGCTAGAGTAAACATGTTCTTGTGCCTTTGGCACCAAAGAATTGACTCCTGCTTATCTCTTAAAGAATATTTTCCAACTTAAAAATACAACTATTATAATATATAGTACTCCTATTACTATTATGGCCGTATAAATTAAAGGAGGCTAAAAAATCGTTTGGCGAGTTTTAGTTCTTTTCTTGCTTGTATCAATTGTTGACCAACTTCTACTGAGATAATAGTCTAATCCTGCTTGAATTTAGGTGACAATAATCACAAAAATTCCCACTGAATTATAATTTTTTGTAACACTTTATATTTCAAATTTTAAAACATAACATCCATTTTTCCCAATTTATGTTAGGTTAATAAATTTAGTTAGTATACCATATTATAGAAGAAAATCACCATCATTAATTGCTTTCATGAGATTTTTGAAACAAGTAATCCTGTTCTATAGTATAATATAGAAAGGAGAATTAGGTTTTTTTTTTTTTGGTTATTTACATAAAAGTCTAAATTGAAGACTATAATTTAAAAAATGTTTATTTTTTCTTTATTTATATGAATGTCTAAATTAATACTTATAAATACACCATTACCTTTACATCAAGAATTGAAAATAAATAAATAAAGAATTGATAAAAAAAAAAAGGAAAGAAAAAAATCTCTAAAACATTTTAGATAAAACAAATCTTTTAGTAGAGAAAAAAAGGGGGATCATTTTACTTAATTTATTATTAAGAAAAAAGAATCGTAATAGATATCAATTGTATGACATATAAAAAACGTTTATTATGATAAATAATTACTCATCAAGATAAATTCACAGCAAATATATTAAAAAATGGTATTGTAAAGAAATATTAAACGATTTAAAATCTAAAAAAGACATCATAATGATATACTAAATTATCATAAAGAAAGAACATCATAGTGATATAGTAATATCGTAAAGAAAAAAAACATAACACATTTTAAAAAGTATCATAATAATCTAATAATTACCATAAAAATTTAAAAAAGTTTCATATCACATTTAAACTTTACAAACTATCTATTTATCAAAAAAAAAAAAAAAACCATTTATTAAAACAATACCAATGATAATATAAAAAATAAATTATCATAGTAACGTAACAATTATCATAAAGAACCTAAATCATATTTTAAAAAAATTGTTTCTAAGAAACCTAAATCATACTTAAGAAATATGATTATAAAAAAAATCTAAATTATACTAATAAGCAATCACTGTAATAAAAAACTAATAATTCAGATAAAGATACAAAAATATTGAACAAATAAGGAAAAAAATAATGAATATAACGATGGAAATATGTTAAATATGATAAAAGAGCAAATTGCGTAATATAAGTGGTTGTTTATTTGAAAATGGACATTTACACAATATTATAAAAAGGGGACATATTTTAAAATGAGGTTCTAAAAATAGACATTTTGTCTAATATATATTTTTTTTGTTCTTTAACCACACATCCAATGATAAATAATTTATGTATTTTTCTTTTATTTTAATAGAATGGCATACAGTCATACACATGACCTTTTTTTTTTTTTTTTTTTTGACACTTTACACTTGAATTTTACACTTCATTTTTTTTTTTTTTGTCTTTTCTTTTGAAATAACATATACTGTACTTTTACCTTCTCCCTTCTTCTTCTTCTTCTTTTTGGGTAAATTACTCGTTTAGTCTTTAAATTTTTAACATTGTACAATTTTGATTTTTTAACATTTTTTAGTAACTGAAATATCTCTAAACTTTTAAAATGTTGCTACAATAATCATTTTCATTAATTTTTTGATGGAATCTGTTAGTAATTTAATCAAAAAGTTGTGCTAAATATGGAAGGGCTATTATAGCAACATTTTTAATAGTCTATGGTCTTTCCAGCTATGAAAAAAGAACATGGAATGCTCCTAAACTATTAAAATATTGCTATGACAGTCACTTCTATTAATTTTTAAACGGAATCTGTTAATAATTTGATCAAAAAATGATGCTAACTAATAGATTATGTCTAAAAATTAACATTAAGGATTATTGTAGCAATATTTTAATAGTTTAGGGCACTTCAGCTATGAAAAGTTCAGGGACCAAAGTTGTACAAAGTCAAAAATTCAGTGACTAATCTAGTAATTTTTTTTTAGTGAATATATACTTTTCTTTAAATAAGTGTCTTTTTGTTTACCATAACCTACTTACTAGATTATTTTTTGTCATATACGTACGTAAACATTTTTGATGTAATTTTCTAAAATATCATTTTGTCAGATACAACCTTAATAAATACTTTTTGGGCTTGATTGTCATATCAAAATAGCTTTACTCAAATTTTTTTAAAAGTAACTTTTAAAATCATAAATTAATGCTTCAATATGTCCTCCAAATTTCACTTTTTAGTGTCCGTAATGTCTTGTATTATTCAAGTATTGATAAACGGGACTGTAAACATTTCAAATTTCGAGTGATAACTAAATTATAACCGTGTTTAACATTATTATGTTCATTTGTAATATAAACTTGTTGTTTTTTATTCAATCATCGAGTTTTATATTTAAATTTTATCTTTGAATAAATTTGTACTATTATTTTAAAAATTTTATTATTTTTTCCTTTAATATGTAAAATATTTTATCTAATTAGGTATATATACCATATATATAATTTGTTTTTGATAATACTTGAATATGCAAATAATGATAAGTAAAAATTTTAAATGATTTTTTAATAAAAGAAAATAGTAACGGGGAAAGTGCTTTGGACAAGATATAGAACATAGAAGCTGGGGTTTCCATCTAGAATTAGTTGGTTACTGTTGAGTCAATATCAATTCCAAAGAATTGAATTTAAGCCTATGTTTGGCTGGTTCAACTAAATTTTTAAGATTTTTTTTTTTTTTTTATCTACTCTTTAAAAGTAATTCACTAGTAACGGAGGTGGAAATTTTTTTTAGAGGAGACGTAAATAAACAAAAAATTTGAACGCAAATAACAATGGTAAAATCTTTTCCATCGTTTATCGATTTGTTTCTTTGTTTTTTCCCTTTGAATAAAACTAAGCTTGTAGAGTTACATTTAATTATAATGTTTAGAATTTAAAAAATTGTGAATTTGTATGATAGTATTATTAATTTTGATTCTTACTTTAACAGGAATACTTAAAAATAAAAAATTTGGGTAAAAAATTATAAAAATTATGCAAATGTAGTGATTAAGCAATTTGAAGGGGCACAAGTAAGGGATAAAACATTTTTTTTTTCAAACGTAAATCAAGAGAGATATATATTCTCATGTGTTAGGATTATAGGCGATTATATATAAAGCTATAAATATAGGGCATTATGTATTCTCATGTGTTGCTTTTTTGAAACTATAAAATAGATTTTTTTTTTTGAAATCTTATTCTTAACGAGTGTTCTTTGAATCATATCTTTTTTTACAAATTGAATCGAATACAAAAAATACGCAAATGTAATAGAATCTATTTGTGATTACAAATTGAATCGAATTCAAAAACATGCAGATGTAATAGAATCTATTTGTGATCTCTAAATATTAAATATAAAATAGTTAGAATTTCTTTCAGTAACAACAGTTTAGTTTATATGATACATATATAGATGTCATAGCTTTTTATTTCAAATTTTTTTTTTCAATCAGTATGAAATATATATATATATATATATATATAGCGATCTAAATCTTCTTTTACATCATTCTTTATCCACTTTTTCATTTAAAAAAAAAGTTTAATCATTGATGATTTAATATAAATCTAGATTTATCTTTCTCGTATAATGATAAAGTGCAATGTGGTCTTACAATAAAACTATAAAACTTTATTCAAACAATAATATGGAGGTTAGAAAATTTTCAATCAATTAGATGAAATTGATGATTTCTTAGGAGTTCTTAGTACTCGAAGAAGTGTGAAATTAATGAATTTTTCCTATCAGGTTACTTGAAGATCTAGATTCAAAGAGAACTTATTTATTTGTTTGAATTTTATTTGTGTTATTTTTATTTATAATTAGTATTATAATATAATAAAATATTTAGGAGGTTATCGTTCTCACTTCTCCAAAGTTTAAGGCTATGAAATTTTAAGCACGTTTATTTTTTACCCCATGAAAACAAATCAATTAAAGTAAAGGAATTAAATGTTTCATGGTCCACCTTTGAATTAGACATTGTTGAGATTTCCTTGCCAGATTTTCTTCCTTGTAAGTGTGGGATTAAAAGTGATTTAGTTATTTGGTTTAGAACTAATTTGTAGGCAATTAGTTTCCTGATTCTTGTCTAGATAGTTGCCTATTTTTCCTGTACAATTGTACTCTATAAATTAATTGTAAAGTTCTATTCTAATGATATGACAAATTGAATTATTTTTTCTGATTTTGAGTGAAACGATCAACCAAAAAAAAAAAAAAACCCTTCGACAGAAGCTCACACCCACTCTTTCGGAATCTCAAACCTTCTATAATAATTAAGCAAAAATTTAATTACAAAATAAAATATAAGAATAACTTACAGGACATGGCAACACACATAAAAACAAACAAAAGTAGGAAAACAAGATAAAGCTGATTAGTCAAAAAAAAAAAAAAAAAAAAAAAAAAAAAAAGAAAAAGAAAAAAAAAAGATAAAGCTGATTAGAATACCGCGTTCTCTCTCTAAAAGTAATTAATTAGTATACATTAGCATTAGCAATTAGTCACTACGAAGTCATTAAAGATCTTTTCTAGTGGCTGATTAACTATAGAGACGGTGACGAATTCAAAGTGTAGGATTTGATTAATGAACACAAGATAAAATAATGGAATCTGTGACCTTCTAGGAACTACATTTTATGTAGTATAAAAAAAAAAATATTCTACTGATACAACTCTTTACTACCAGATTTTCAGTAAATTTTCTTGATTTTATATATTTTTCTATTTAATGTAAATTTTCTTGATTTTTCACTGATATTGACTTCTATATTTTGTTGTTGTTGTTGTTAATAATTATTGATGACCCGATCATCTCCGACCACCGGACACACTTCTCGGCTCGGACCGCCTTCGCTCTGCGAACACCCGTTTGGTCGAGGAGGTGATAAACTGTCAGAATTGGGTACTCGGACAGCCACTTCCCGGAGCACTCGGACCCTCTCGGCTAACGTGACACCTGCTCCAGTCTCCAGGTCATGCCCCAGGTGGACACCCAAGGTCTAACATCAGCTGTATTGGCACCCCACCAGCCACTGACGCCGCCACCAACTCCTGTCACATGTCAAATCATCCCCTGCGGTCAATCATTGACAAGCACTGTTGCCCCTTTGCCGGTGAGGCCTATGACGTCTTGTCAATCACCGACCAAGGCCTAGAGCCATGTGGCACCCATCTATTGGGCCAGTAGCTCCTGCAGGCCTACGTACCCATCGGGTACCCTAGATGGCCGACTTGGCCGGGTCGCCTCGAGCACCCGGACCCGCGGGAAACGCCTATAAATAGAGGAAGAACCCACAAATTCAGGTATGATCATTTTTACCTTGCCAAAGCTCTGCCTCTCCCCTTGCATATCAGTATCCTTGCTGACTTAAGCATCGGAGTGCCCACGGCAGATACCACACCGGTGTCCCCATTATTCTGAGGTGCTTCATTTTGCTGATGATCGACGGCGGAGCGACTGGCTGGTATCCACCAGTTTACTCGACCACATTGGGTGTTGTTGTCGGAATCATTTCCCGCATCAACATTTTGGTACTCGAAGGAGGGCCCCCGCCTTTCCAGTAATCAACACCTTCACTCTCGTTCATTCGACGCACCATGGACGAGCACACCAACCAAGACATCCAGGAGTACGAAAACCCAGCCCAAACGGGTTCGCAAAGCACCAGACCGCCCCGGCGCCAGAGAGGTGCTCGGGCACAGCGGAGGCCGACCCAGACAGAAATCCTTGCTGGGAACGTCCAAGCACTGACCCAGACCGTGCAAGTGCTCATGGAAGCCTTCTGCGACACCCACAATGCCCAGCTGCCTCAGCAGCAAATAGAAGCGACTGAGTTGACGCCGAGTAGACCTCCTCGATCGGCCAGCCGATGCCGCGACCCCTCACCCACAGCTGTCCGGAGCGGTCGGTCACACCGAGAAAGTGCTGGAAGACAGCAGCTCAAGGAGGTAGAGCCGAGCAAGATGCGCTCAAGGAGCCGCCGCTCGAGGATGAACCTATCGGACGCCCCCGAGCAGCCAGCCCCGACCAAGGGCAACCCAGGTGACGACCGTAGAGAAGTCGCCAATGTCAGGAGAAACACCCCACCAGTCTTCGACCGTTTGGGAAGGCCAGAGATCTATCGCCGTTTAGGCCGAGAAGCGTTAGTGGATAAGCCCGCTGAGAGGGAAAGCCGTGATCAGAGCTGGTTAGATTATTTGCAGCGCCAGCTTGATCGGCTTATCGGACAACAGTACGGGTTGGAGCCAGCGGGATCAGCCGAATCGTTGTTCACCCCACCCATCATGGCATCGCCCTACCCCTCTAGGCTCAAGATGCCGACCATACCCTCTTACGACGGGTCCACCGATGCGGACGAGCACGTCGAGAATTACCAGACACACATGCTGATTCAAAGCGCCAACGATGCCACCCTCTGCAAGTCATTCTGTCTGACCCTAACCGGAACAGCTCGGCAGTGGTATCGGAGGCTACCCCCAGAATCGATCGACAGTTTCCAGCAGTTGGCGAGCTCGTTCTCGGCTGTATTCCTTGGTTCGAGGACCAGGAAACTGGGGGTCTCGCACCTATTCGGTATCAAGTAGTGCGAGAACAAGACGCTGAAGAAGTTCCTGGAGCGGTTCGACAAGGCAGTCGTGCAGGTCGAAAACTGCACAGACGATACTCTGATCCAAGCCCTTAAGGAAGGCATCAAGGACTCACGCTTCGTCTGGACGCTCGCCTACGACAGGCCGACCTCATTCGCGTACTTAAGGGGAATCGCTGGAGACACGCAGAAGCTGACGGGTATGTCAGAGGACGAGGACTTGAAGTCCAGGATCAAGACCGGCCCCCTAGCTGAAGGTCAGAGCGAGGCCAACCGAGAAACTCCGATCAGAACCGGCAAGATAAGGGGAAGAACCCCGTGGCGGGCACCCGCGCCGAAGGCAATCCCAGCCCGAGGACGCCAGCGGGGAGGTTCCACCAATACACCCCGCTGGTTGTCACAGTAAAGCACATCCTCAACCAGGTGTCTGGTCGTGGGTTGCTCCGAGACCCACCTCCGATCCGGATAGACCGTTCGCGGAGAAATTAGAATAAATACTGTCATTTCCACAAAGACGTGGGCCACGACACCAAAGATTGCATACAGCTCTGAGATCAGATCGAGCTGCTCATCCGCGAGGGCCACCTGCGGGAGTTCGTGGAGAAAATAATAACTCCGATCGAGCAGAGCAGCCGAGCCGCGCCAGCCGCTCGGCAAAACCTAGGGCTGAGCAATCGGACGGAAGAGCCGGAGCCCGAGCACATCGTCCACACCATTTTTGGTGGGACGGCCACTGAGGACACCGCCAGCAGCAGAATGAGTTATGCCCGCGAGGCAAGGTGATTCGCCCGTAGGGAGTATATCAACATGGCTGAGCATATATCAAAGATATGCCGCCAGGATAACACGCCGATCACCTTCACGGATGACGAGGCTGATCGGCTACTCCATCTGCACAACGACGCTCTGGTCGGCAAGATCAGGGTGGCCAACAATGTCGTCTGACGTGTCCTCATCGACAGCGGGAGCTCCGCAGACATGATGTTCATAGACACGTTCTTAAGGTTGAAGATCGAAGGAGCCACATTAACACCGGCGTAGACGCCACTGTACGGGTTTACCGGAGACTGCGTTCGCGCAGCTGGCACTGTCCGCCTCCCGGTTATAGTCAGTGATGGCTAGGAGAAGGCGACCTGGATGGTATAGTTCATCGTTGTAGACCGGCCATCTGTCTACAATGTCATCCTGGGTAGGCCCACCCTCAACGCGTTGAAGGCGGTCGTCTCCACCTACCACCTCGCTATAAAATTCTCCACTGACGACGGGATCAGCATCCTTCGAGGAAACCAGGAAGGGGCCCGCAAGTGCTACATGAAGGCAGTAAACAAAGTATGCCAGAAGGCCCCCGTCCCTGCCATCGTGGCCACTATCCTCGCTGTAGATGAAGCCTGGGTCCCCATTAGAGAGGTCAAACCTCTAGCCGACCTGGACCCTCGGATACCAGACGAGGAGGTCCGAGCACTTCCGGTGGAAGACCTAGTCCCTTACCAGCTGGATCTCGAGCATCCGGAGAGGACAGTTCTGCTCGGCTCAAGGCTTGCCCCGGGTACCCGAGCGGAGGTGGAACAGACCTTCTGGGAACACAAAGATGTCTTCGCCTGGTCTCATGAGGACATGCCGGGGATCGACCCAGCGGTGATGTGTCACCAGCTGAACGTCAACCCGAAACACCGACCGGTGATTCAGAGGAGGAGAGCTTTCAACCCGGAGAGGTACGAGGCCATCAACACCGAGAGCGGAAGCTG
Organism: Ficus carica; assembly: GCA_009761775.1. Classification (NCBI taxonomy): domain Eukaryota; kingdom Viridiplantae; phylum Streptophyta; class Magnoliopsida; order Rosales; family Moraceae; genus Ficus; species Ficus carica. The sequence goes on along the minus strand of CM019751.1, from coordinate 3,845,178 downwards.
CTCGCTGCTGGCTTTATCCGAGAAGTGACCTACTCGGATTGGCTGGCCAATGTCGTCCTGGTCAATAAGTCTTCCGGGAAGTGGCGCGTCTACATAGACTATACCGACCTGAACAAGGCGTGCCTGAAGGACTGCTTCCCACTCCCGCGAATTGACCAACTCGTCGATGCGACAGTGGGGCACGAGCTGCTCAGCTTCATGGATGCCTACTCCGGGTACAACCAGATACCCCTAAGCCGGGCCGACCAGGCCAAGACCGCATTCACAACCGACCAGGGGCTATGCTGCTACCAGGTCATGCCGTTCGGCCTCAAGAACGTCGGGGTAATCTACCAATGGCTGATGAATAAGATGTTCGCCCTGCTCATTGGGAAATCCATGGAGGTGTACGTGGACGACATGCTGGTAAAGAGCTGGCAATTGGACGACCACGTCCGATACCTCCGTGACTGCTTCAACATTATGCGCTGGTACAGGATGAAACTCAACCCAGCCAAGTGCGCATTCGGGGTGGAATCAGGGAAGTTCCTAGGGTTCATGGTGAACCACCGAGGAATAGAGATCAACCCTGCAAAGGCCCAGGCTGTGGTGGACTTGCAGCCTCCACGAACGATAAAGGAGGTGCAAAGATTGATCTGGATGATCGCAGCCCTCTCTCGGTTCATATCCGGTCGACCGACAAGTGCTCCCCGTTCTTCCAAGCGCTCAAGGCCAGGGGAGGAGTAAACTGGGATAGCAAGTGCGGGGAAGCCTTCGAAGGCCTAAAGGAGTACCTTGCAAGCCCGCCACAGCTGTCAAAGCCATTAACCGGAGAAACACTCTATGTCTATCTCGCCGTATCAGACAAGGCTATTAGTTCCGTCTTGATCCGAGAAGAAGATAAGGCGCAGTACCCGGTCTACTACAGCAGCAAGGCATTCCAAGGGGCCGAGGAGAGGTACACCCCTTTGAAAAAACTTGCCCTCGCGCTGGTTTCGTCGGCCCGCAAGGTGAGGCTGTACTTTCAGGGTCATCCGATCCGGATTCCAACCAGCTACCCACTTCGTCAGGTGCTGCAGAACCCCGAACTATCGGGACGAATTACGAAGTGGGCGATTGAGCTCGGGGAATTCGACATCGAATACATCCCCCGCACCGCGATCAAGGCTCATGCATTAGCCGATTTTGTGGCTGAGTTCACGGGAATTCCCAAACCAGCCCCAGGGAGCTCGGAAGGGAGTGGCGGCACCCCGATCGAGAACACCCCAGCGGCGGGCGGCCCGAGTTTTGAAACGTGGAAGCTGTTCATCGACGGGTCATCTGGCTTAGGGGGCTCCGAAGCCGGGCTTGTCTTAGTCAGCACGGATCAATTCAAGTCCAGTCAAGCTCTACGCTTCAATTTTCATTCTTCCAACAATGAAGCAGAGTACGAGACTGTTATCGTTGGACTCGGATTAGCCCGAGAGCTAGGGGTACAGGACATTGAGGTGTTCAGTGACTCGATGTTCATCGTCAACCAGGTCACTGGGGAGTTCCAGGCACGGGAAGAGCGAATGGCAAGGTACCTAGAGAAGGTGCGAATCTTTCTCGGCCAGTTCAGATGTAAACGGGTAACCCGGATACCTCGTGCCGAGAACGCCGAGGCAGACGCCCTTGCTCGGCTGGCGTCAGGGAACGATCTGGAGGGTCTTGTCTCCTTCGCAATAGAGAAGCTTGACCAGCAGAGCATCAACCGAGAAGAAGTAATCCTCATCACCGAGAGCGCCCCAACTTGGATGGACCCAATCGTCCAATATCTCACTGACTCCCGATTGCCTGAGGACCGAGAACAAGGCCGGAGAATCAAGATCACTTCAGCCCGGTACACACTTATCGACGGGAAGCTGTACCGTCGGGGGCTTTCCGCTCCCTATCAACTCTGTGTCGGACGGTCGAGGCCGAGTACGTCATGAAGGAGATCCACAGCGGGGTATGTGGAAATCACTCAGGAGGGAAGGCCCTGACGTTCAAGTGTCTCCGTCAGGGGTATTATTGGTCGACCATGAGCAAGGATGCTATGGAATTTGCTCAAAAGTGCATGAAGTGCCAGCAGTTCGTCAAGGCCATTAAGTCCCACCCCGAGAGGCTCACATCGATTGTATCCGCGTGGCCATTCGCTAAGTGGGTCATCGATTTGATTGGACCGCTTCCAATGACCCGGTCACAACTTCGATACTACCTGATAGCCATAGACTACCTTACTAAGTGGATTGAGGTGGAGCCTTTGGCCCAGCAAACTGAGGCGAAGTGCAACAATTTTCTGTGGAAGAGCATCATCTGTCGGTTTGGTCTTCCCCATACCGTGGTCACAGACAATGGAAAGCAGTTTGGGGATAAGTTCCTCGCGCTATGCGAGCAATTTGGGATCAAGAAAGTGTTCTCCACCCCCGGGCATCCCCAGAGCAACAGGCAGGTCGAGACCGCCAACAAGACAATCAAGGAAAACTTGAAGAAGAACCTTGAAAGGCACAAAGAGGCCTGGATATACGAGCTCCCCCGAGCACTCTGGGCGTATCGGACTACTAAGCGCACGGCAACCGGGGAAACCTCCTTAGCCATGGCCTTCGGCGTAGAAGTTGTCATCCCGGTCGAGGTCGGATTACCGAGTTTCCGGGTTGAGAACTAAGATGAGGAAGATAATTCTGGTCGGATGCTGCCCGAGCTGGATCTGGTCGAAGAGAAACGAGAGCGAGCCCTGATCAGGACGGCTGCTCGCAACCAAGTAGTGGCCAGGTACTACGACAAGAAGTTTTGACCAAGGGTCTTCCGAGTAGGGGATGTAATGATGAAAAGGGTACTCGTCCAAGAACCTGGGCTCGGCTCTTTGGGCCCCAGGACAGGCCCTACACGATCACGGGCATTGTCAGACCTGTAGCTTACTGGCTATCCGACCAAGACGACCGAAACCTAGGGCTCCCATGGAACGCCGATCACTTGAAGCGTTTCTATCAATAATTCAGATTTATACAATTCTTCTGTAAAGATTCGTGTAATAAAAGAGATTAAATTTCAACTTGTTGCACATGGAGATATCCGTCAGGTCCCATGACCGGGTACAACCTAAAAGGACTACCCGACCAGGACCCAACATCTGCCTCTACAGATAAACTAACTCCTGTGGTCCTCGGATCACAGGGTCAGGTTCCATGACCGGGCACAACCCAAAAGGGCTACCTGACCAGGACCCAACATCTGCCTCTGCAGATAAACCAACTCTTGTGGTCCTAGAACCATGATCTGGCACAACCCAAAAGGGCTACCCGACCAGGACCCAATATCTACCTCTGCAGATAAACCAACTCCTGTGGCCCTCGGATCACAGGGTCAGGTCCCATGACCGGGCACAACCCGAAAAGGCTACCCGACCAGGACCCAACATCTGCCTCTGCAGATAACTCAACCCTCGTGGTCCCCGAACCATAGAGCCAAGTCCCAACCAAGAAGACCGACCAGAGTTGGAGCTGGGTAAAATAACCAAACCAACTTGGGGGGGTTAGAATAAAAGGTTGTATCATACAAAAAAAAAAAAAAAAAAAACACAGAGCAATGACAGCGAAACAAAAAGCTTCCATTAAAAAGAAAAAAAGAGTGCGGAGGGGGGTATAAGTTGGGCACCCCCGAACCCAAAACCTAAAAAAAAAAAAAAAAAAAAAAAAAACATAACCAAAAAACCAAAACAAAAAGCTGGTTGGGTCAAGCAGAAGCTGGTTCGGGCTGCTCTCGGTCGGCAGGCTCGGCGGTGGCAGCAGGCTCAGTGGTGGCGGCTGGCTCGGCGGTGGCGGCGGGCGGCTCTGGCATAGCTGCCTGCTCGGGCTCCGCGACCTGGTTGTCACTGACGATGACATCCTCAAACTCCCGAGCAGCACCAGTGACCTCCCCCTTTTCAGGTGCATCCTCGGCTGCAATCTCCCCGGATTCCATCGGCACGAAAGACCAGTCCACCCCGACCAACGACGGGTTGGCCGCGATAAACCCAGCCTTCATGTCCCGCATGCCTTCCCGGTACATCTCAGAGACGTGGTTGTCATACTCTGCGGACTCAAGGAAATCAACGATGGCTTGCGCTCGCGCCTCTTCGAGGGCAGCAGGGAGGGCGACCCGAATATACCTCTCATGCTCGGCTCGGGCGGAGGAGAGCTCTTGCTCAACATTGTGCAAAGCCGCCTCCAGTTCGGCCTTAGATGTCTCCGCTTCCTCGACAGTCTACTCGGCCTTGTGGGCCCAGTCTTTTAGAAACCGTTGCCTACCTTCAGCCTCTCTCGCCTTCTCCTCGGCGACCTGCGCCCTGTCCTCAGCGTCCTTTATGGCCTCCTCCGCTGCTTCCTTCGCCGCTTTGGCCTCCTTCTCGGCCCGTCTCGCGTGTCAGAGATCGGCATTTGCCGCGTTCAACTCGTCCGCCTTCAGGTTCGTGAACCCCTTGGCGGCAGAGTACCCGAATATTATGATGCAGAGGGCCTCGATCTGCTTGTTGACTCCGTCGTCGGCGGCTTGGATGGGGTCCGAACTCCTAGAGGACTCCGTGATGTCCACATTCAGCCGCTCCAAGAATTTCACGACCAACGCCCGATAAGCCGAGGACTCCTCACTTTGGGGGACGGGCGCTGAAGATGGTCGCGACTCCAACCGGGTACTCCGGGAAGCTGGCGACAGAGTGACGAAACGGTCCTCCCTGGCATGGCTAGAGCGGACCTCGGGGCGAGCCGGTAGGCGGTCTTCCTGAGAGAAGCCCGGTAGCCAGCTGGCCTGAGAAACCGAGGTTATGGCCTGGGAAGCGGTAGCGAGAGCGGATGGAGCTGGTGCTGTCCTAACAGTGGGGGCAACTGCAGGCGCCATCTGGCTAGGCGGGGCGGAGGTCCTGGCCTTCCCCTTTCCTTTGCGTAGGTTGGCCATCTTTGCCAACCTAGCCCTCCTCTCCTCGTCAGTCAATGGCCTCTTGGCTCCTCGTCCGTCGGCCATCGGCTCCGCACAAGGTAAAGAAAAAGGGTTAGCTACCAACTTGAAAACCTTAGGCTAACGATTGCTGCAAGTGCTCGGCAAGGTCTTGTTGCCGACCTTCAATTCGCAGCGCGCGCACAGGGTGCTGACCCTGAACAGGACTGAGCCTCCGGATTACCAAGTTGAGATCCTTGTCGGCAATAGACGGACCCCAGGACTCGGGAGATCTGTCCCCAGACGGGAATGAGGTCACCGGAACCCCCGATGCCACCCCCCGAGTTTCGGGTTGGTTGGGAGCGGCCTCAGCTGGAGCAGCAGTGGTCAGAGACCAGTATTGGACGGTCGGCTCCGGCATCTGGCCCACGGTGACAGGCTCTGGCCTCCGATTGTTCGGCATCCTTGATGTTGATGCAAAGCCGTGCCAATCGTGCTCGGATAAGCTGGACTGGTCCAGCAGCGTCCTCTGTTCTCGCTCGTACTCGTCCAGATTCAGAAGCCCTACCACCCTGTCCTGGGTCCCCTCCGGTATATGCGGTGCCCGAGTCCACACGTACCCTCTCCGGAACACCACGGGGACCTTTTCAGACTAGGCAAGCTCGTTCCGAGTGAGATGCCCGTACAGCCACCTGCCACCCGCGTATAACCACAGGTGTTTGAACTGCTTGTCGGAGTCTGGGCCCTTGGCGATGAACGTCCCCTTGAACCCCTGGAAATAGTAGGATCCTGCCGACGAAGGAGCTGACTTCATCCAGTAGAGATTCTGGAATGCCTGGAATGGCATCTCGGTTGCGAAGTTCTTGGCCCAGAGGATGAAGCAGCTGACCAGGATACGATAGGCGTTCGCGTTCAGCTGAGCCGGAGCCACGTTCAGCCACGTAAGCGCTCGCCCAAGGAACGGGAAATACTCGGTGAAAATGGTAGGCGGAGGCCGGCCCGGAAATACTCGGTGAAAAGGGCAATATAGCCTGGTGGTGGTCGGGACGGCAGATCGTTCTCACCAGAAACCCTCAGTTCCACCTCGGCGGGAATTTGGAAGTCCCTCCTGAGGGCGACAAGGTATCCAAGGGTCACGGCAGACGTATAGAAGTCTACCGAGTACATAGGGAAACCCCCCGCAAGCTCCGCCATTTCCTGGTCTGATCGGCGGTAGACCCGCTGATTATTGATGCGCTGGGTTCGGCTGGCCGGCCGATTGCGATCACCCAGCGTCTCTCCAGCAAGATCCGGGCTGTCTGAGCTCTCTGTCCCTTCCCGGCTAGACGTGCTCGCCTGGTCGGCTGACCTCTCTGATGCGGTGCTGATTGGGGAAGTCGAGCAAATCGGTGGTTCGGGGACAGCCCCGCCCTAAAATTTCTTCAAGCCGAGCAGCCCCTTCGCCACGGTGACTGGTCGGAGTGGCAGGCATACTCGATGACGACGATGATGTACTCAGACTCATCTCCGTGTCTGAATCCCCGGGTGACATCTACACTCCCCGACAAGGCCTCGTTCTTGGAATCTGTGACGTTTGAAAGATTAGGAAAAAATTCTTTACCTTCTCGGCGTACTCGGTGGTCTTCTGAAACGCGTTTGCAGCTCTAGTCTTCAGCAGCTTTCGGCAGCTCTTGGCAAGTCAATCTTTAGTGAAAGCGATGGCAAATGAGCCACTTCTCCCCCCTATTTATAGGCGCCCAGACGGTTGGGTGCGGATTTCTAGGTGCCCATTCAGCTTCCCGCCAACTGCGCCCTTAAATGAAAGTCCGAAATTTCAGCTGCCTATTCGCCTTCCTGCCAACCACGACATGCCACGTGGATTCCTGGGCGTCTTTTGCCTTCTTGCCAACTACTCCCTTAATTCAATTTTCGAAATTCGAATTGCCGGTTCGTCTTCCCGCCAACCACTCCCTTCGTTCAAATTTCAAAATTTTAGTTGCCAGTTTGCCTTCCCGCCAACCGCACTATGACGTGTGGAGATTCCCACACGTGGCACACCCGACACATGGCGGCACACTACAGCGTCACCCCCGAGAACTCCTGAGCACCCTGGTAGCTAGGGGTGTCAATTCGTGTCTCGTGTCGTGTTCGTGTCGTGTTTGAGCCGTGTCGAATTTTTTTTCCCCCAACCCGAACACGACCCGTGACACGAAAACGACACGAAACCGCGACACGAACACGACACGAACCCGTAACGGGTTGACACGACACGAACCGAACTTGACACGCGACACGAACTTGACCCGCGACACGAACTTGACACGCGACACGAATTTGACCCGCGACACGAACTTGACACGAACTTGACCCGCGACACGAACTTGACCCGCGACACGAACTTGACACGAACTTGACCCGCGACACGAACTTGACCCGCGACACGAACTTGACACGAACTTTGACCCGACACGAACTTTGACCCGACACGAACTTGATTCAAATTAAGCAATTCAATTTAAGTAAATTATATCCCAAATTCATAAAAAACCTAGAAGAATAATAATTTACATTCAACAAAAACATACCATTGACAAAACAATAAGTTTTAAGGATTGTTTTCAATTAAATAACCATAAAATTAAACTTCCAACTCAAGTGCAAAATTCACAATCATAGTTAGGCAGAGTCCTATTACAAATATCTTTACAATAATAAAGTCCACAAATCCAAATATAAACATAAAAAAAGTCTAAATTTAAACATAACACCAATAAAAGATCAAGTTCTAGTAGACAAACATAACTAAATAAATAGTTGCACCAACATTAACACAATCCAAACACAATAAGTACAACTCAGGCACATCCAGAGTTAGAATCTTGGTCAACTGTTTTCTCCGCATCAATGTTGAGATTCACAACATTTTGAATGACATCATTCATATCTTGGTCAATTGTTTTGATTCCAACTACACGAGAAAGATTGAAAAAGAATTTATGATTATGATATTAATTTAACAATGCTAATTAATAATAGAGAACCTGAGAAAATTTACCTTCTTTCCCAAACAACCAATCTCTTAAGCATATAATTGCCTCAACCGTGTCAGGCTTAAGAGAGCTGCGAAACTGGTCAAGTACACGACCACCAACACTAAATGCAGCTTCTGAAGCAACTGTTGATGCAGGAATGCTCAAAATGTCACGAGCAATTGTTGCAAGTATGGGGTAGCGACTTTGATTTGTCTTCCAATAGGAAAGGATGTCTATATCATCACTCCTTTTCATTCTGGGCTCATCCAAAAAAAGTTCCAACTCCGATTTGCTAGTTGCACCAGACAAAGAATCATAGGAGACATCATCGAATTCCTACACAATAAACAACAAGCATTAGTTTATAAACATCACTAGTTAGTAAAAATAAATAAATAAACAAAGGAAATGGAATATTACCTTGAAAATATCAGATTCATCCACATCCATTATTTGCATTACTTGACCTTTGTCCTTTTTCTTACTAGATGGTGGAGTGACATTCGCACCTTCAACAAGTTTCAACTTGTATTCTTCAAAAAGAGCTTCCAACTTCGTACGTAATGAGAACAACTCAGCAGAGTTTTTCCCATAAGCTTTGTCATAGCAGAAAGCAACAAACTCCAGCTTATACCGAGGATCCAATACAAGTGCTATCCCGAGGATGGGGCTGAATTCTGACCAATATTTCTGAAATTTGCTCCACATATCCAAGGCCATACCCTTTAAGTACTCATCCCCAGATTCCATCGTAGCTTTCAAGGTAATGTAACAGTCAAAAATTGATGGAAAGTACAAATTGGCTGTGGGATATTTGGTGCCAGAAAATATAAGTGTTGCTTTGTAGAACCCTTTCAGAAATTTCCAAATTTTATGAACTCTTTCCCACTCCTCGGTTGAAAGACAATGCTTATAATTCGAATCACTCAACTCTAAGTGCTGAAAAGCACGTTGGTAAAAGATGGCACTTTCGAGCATGAGATAAGTTGAATTCCACCGAGTAATCACGTCTTGGGACAAACCTCTCGTGCTACCCATTGAGACCAACTTAACACATTCTAAAAACTTTTGCTTCCTTTGTTGTGACCCTTTAACATATTTGACGCTATCCCGAATCTTCCCAACTGCCTTATCAATACTTTTCAGACCATTTTGCACAATTAGATTAAGTATATGTGCACAACATCTCAAATGAAAGAATTCACCATTGTAAGGCAACAAACCACGCAAATTCAATTGAAGTTGTAACGCATCCACGGAGACATCATTAGAAGCAGCATTGTCTAAAGTGATACTGAAAATCTTTTCCTCAATTCCCCAATCACTCAACAAAGAAAAAATCTTCTCAGATAGTGCTATACCAGTGTGTGGAGGTGGCATAAAGCAAAAATTAAGTATCTTTTTATGCAACTTCCAATTCTTATCAACATAATGAGCAGTCAAGCATAAATATCCATCGGTAGTCAAAGAAGTCCACAAATCAGATGTCAAACTTATTCTACCAGGACATGCTTGTAACATATTTCTCACTTTTACTTTCTCCCTTTCATACAACTTAAGAGTGTCGGCTTTAGCAGTATTTCTAGACACTAATTCCACATTAGGCAACAAATATTGGAGCATTGCCCTTACGCCATTGTACTCAACAAATTGGAATGGCAAATCATGCAGAATGATACAAGTAGTTATCAATTCACGCCACTTTTCAGAATTAAATTGACCAGAGCCAAAAGACAGTGAACCTGATTGACGAGTAAGAAGCAGTTGACCAATGTCTCTAGTTTCATTTCTTGGACAAGTTTTAATATGCTTTAACATATTACCTGTCCCGTACTTGCTAGAGGCAAGATATTGTTGTCCACATTTCTTGCAAGCACTCTTCAACTTCTTATCTGGACCTAGAGGAAGAACGTCGAAGAATTCCCAAACTTTCGACTTCAACCTTTTCTTTTTTGATGGTTGATTGGGATCACTACGCTCAAGTTCGATCACATCTTCGTCAAGGTCAATGTCCACATTACTTGCTCTCTCTAAATCAATATTTTCACTTTGCGACTCAAGATCAACATGGTCCATCTGTAAATTAAAAAAAAATACGAAAGAAAAGGTCAAAAAAATGAATACGAAATCCTAATCCCACATCCAAACACATTGAATAAACTTTCCCATTCATGAAACCAGAAACCAAAACGAATCAAAAACAATAATTCATAAGAAACCCACGAAATAGAAACAATAAAATTTGCTCGTAAATATCATTTTGTCTGCGAAATTAGACCCATAATTATTATGTCCTGTTTGGTACTTTTAAAAAGTTACTCAGACATGTTAGGCCACTTTTTTTTTTTTTTTTTTGACTTATCAGATTGCCTTTGAAGTACTTGTTAAGGCATTGATTAACTTGGATCCTGGTCAAGAAATGGAGTCTCTTAAGAAACAGTTCCAGGAATTCATTGCTGGTCTCATGTCATTACCAATAAACTTCCCTGGAACTCGGCTTTATCGATCATTGCAGGCAAGTTGCACATTAGCTATAAATATTATATATATATAAACAATTGATGCGTCATTAACTATTTCTTATTTCAGGCAAAGAAGAAATTGGTAAAGCTAGTGAAGAAGATTATACAAGATAGGAGGAAAAGTAATGGGATTTCAGAGGTTCCAAAAGATGTAATAGAAGTTCTGGTAAACGACACAAGTGGGCAATTAACAGAAGTGGGCAAATTTTTTTTTAATGATAATATCGTAGACTCCATAACGTAGCAGCACAAGAGTACTTCGCGCCACAACCATCTCTTTTTTATAGGTTATACAGATCGGAGCGCAGGGAAAAAAAAAATAAAAAATAAAAAAAGCCCCAGATTTAGAAAGGGCGGAGGGGAAAAGGGAAAAGGGAAAAGGGGTTTCTAACTTTCTATTAAATTCTATGTAAAAAGCGAAGAAGTTTCGAGAGGTCATGAAAAATTACATACCAGTAATGGGGAGATGGCAGATTCGGAATCAGAAGTTCCGATCGGCAGCGGCAGAATCAGAGGCAGGTCGCTGGCTTAGAGGAGGTGAGGGCGTGACTGCGTGAGGCACGAGATGGTAGATGGCCAGAGCCGAGGGGAGAGGGTAGAGGCAGATTCGAAAGACCCCAGAGAAGGTTGGTTTCACTGGCTTGGAGGAGCCGGGAGGTGAGGGTGCGAGGCACGATGGTAGACGACTAGAGGGGAAGGGCTGAAGGCAGAGGCAGCCCTAATAATCAATAAAGGAGTAAAGCTGTAAAGGTAAAGGGCAAAGGGGCTTCTTAGGTTTTTTTATTTTTTATTTTTAAACATTTTAATTTTCAAACTCATTTATGTGTTAGAACCGGGTTATGTTTGGGTTGACCCGAAATTGACCCGAAATTGACACGAAAATTGGACCCGAAATTGACCCGAAATTGACACGAAATTTGACACGAAATTGACCCGAAATTGACACGAAATTGACCCGAACTTGACCCGAACTTGACCCGAACTTGACCCGAACTTTGACACGAACCTGACACGAACCTGACACGAAAAAAAACGGGTCCAACCCGAACACGACCCGTCTTTTTTCGTGTCAAAATTCCTCAACCCGAACACGACCCGCCTCTAATTTTTCCCAACCCGAACCCGCGAAATTCGTGTCGTTTTCGATTCGTGTCGTCGTGTCGAAACCCGTATTGCCACCCCTACTGGTAGCTGACCACTTACCTGTTCACATCGAGCGCAAGACGGGAATATGCCGAGCCTGACCGCTTACACCGGAACATGCATCCCTGATCTCAATCAGTCCATAGATGCTGGGGGGCTTATGTTGATGACCCGATCATCTCCAACCACCGAACACATTTCTTGGCTCAGACCGCCTTCGCTCTGCGAACACCCGTTTGGTTGAGGAGGCGATAACACTGTCGGAACCGGGTACTCAGATAGCCACTTCCCAGAGTACTCGGACCTTCTCGGCTAACGTGACACCTGCTCCAGTCTCCAGGTCATGCCCCAGGTGGACACCCAAGGTCTAACATCGGTTGTATCGGCATCCCACCAGCCACTGACGCCGCCCACCAACTCCTGTCACATGTCAAATCATCCCCTGCGATCAATCACTGACAAGCACTGTTGCCCCTTTGCCGGTGACGCCCATGACATCTTGTCAATCACCGACCTAGGCCTAGAGCCACGCGGCACCCATCTATTGGGCCAGTAGCTCCTGTAAGCCTATGTACCCATCGGGTACCCTAGATGGCCAACCCGACCAGGTTGCCCCGAGCACCCGGACCCGCGGGAAACGCCTATAAATAGAGGAAGAACCCACAAATTCAGGTATGGTCATTTTTGCCTTGTCAAAGTTCTGCCTCTTCCCTTGCATATCAGTATCCTTGCTGACTTAAGTATCGGAGTGCCTATGGCAAACATCACACCAGTGTCCCCATTATTCTGAGGTGCTTCATTTTGCAGGTGATCGACGGCGGAGCGACTGGATGGTATCTACCGGTTTACCCGACCACATTGGGTGTTGTTGTCGGAATCATTTCCCGCATCAACAGTAATGGTGTTGTTTAACTTGAGTTTGAATCCAGTTTTATTCTTGGGTTCTTGCGGTTAAAATTATTTAGCGACATTAAAATACTACCACTGCACTTACATGGTAGGATTGAAAATTCAAATATTTATATATATATATATATATATGAAACAATGTACGTGTCCGAGCTCGTATAATTAAGAGACAGATAAAAAGTAGATATACGAGCTCATATAAAAAGTTGTTGATATATGCCGATGAAATCCGTTGTCAAAAGACAAAGGGGTGAGAGTTCCATAACCAAGGATACCAGGCCTAGTTTGAATGTCTTTGTTTCAATGGCTGCGCAGGAGCAATATAATAATTTCAATAAAAATAGAGCTTGTATCCAAGAAAGGGGTTGTTTTCTCTTTTAAATAATCTAGCTTTCGCTTTTTTTCAAGAAACCATCCAAACCCATGGATGGGTGACGTATTATTGCCCCCCCAAGCACGGATCTATGATGCTTATGCGAGAATTTTCTACAAACGCCAAGGAGCATCGAAACCATAAAATGAAGGTTCATGGCATAGTTGTAAGGTTCGATGAAGAGACCATGAACAGGCACCTTGACCTCGTGGCACCGGAGGAGGACGACCTTGCCAATTATACCAAACAGGCCGAGATACAACAGGTCATGGACACCATTTGTTTCAAACGAACCCAATGGAACATTTCAAATGGTGTTAAGGCATCTTTTGATTCCAAATATTTGGAGAAGAACATGAAGGTGTGGTTTAACTTTATCAACGTAAAATTGTACCCAACAATGCATGTGTCCGAATGATCAAGAGAGAGAGCTTTAGCTCTTTTTGCCATTGCTAAAGGAATGAGAATGAATGTCGGGGCAATTATCAACGCCGCTATTCTCCACACCGCCAACATCAACAATATTGCATTGCCATTTGCATCATTGCTTACTGCATTGTTCGAGAAGGCAAAAATCAACACGATGGACAATTTTGTTTGCAAACCCATCCGCGCCCTTGATCCCAATGGCATAGTTTGCATTTGGAATAACCAGCCGGAAGAGGGAGAGGACGAAGTGGGACCTTTAAAAGCGTCAGCTAGGTGAAAAAGTAAAGCCTCAATCTCGGACCTTCATGAGATGTATCAGCATCATGACGAACGACTTGATAATATTCAAGCTTAACTTGCTTATGATCGTAAATGGCATCTAGAGCATGCAGAATATCAAGCCTCTTGTTTCAACACCATGGAAAAAATGTTCCAACATTTTGGCTTCAGTTCAGGCCAAGACATGACCGGATTCCCTTAGAAGCCGCCTTTTCTCGACCGCCTCTGCTAGCCTTATCAGCAAGCCTCACAGCCACAAGAGGATAGCCAAACCAACATTTAAGAAGAAGACGAGTAGGAGGCGAGACATCATGTCTTTCCTCCCAGGTAAGTGTTCTCATTCCTTAAACATTGCAGACAATGTTTTACTTTAAGTTTGTGGGTGAGACACTTAGTTGGTCTTATTGTTCTTATTGTTCAGTCTTATTGTTGTTTTGACACTCGGTTGCTCATGATTTCTATTGGGGGTTTTTTGTTTTAGTCTTCTTTGTGGTTTGTGTGTTAATTGTTTCTTTTTATGTTGTTATTTTTGTTTTTTGTTTTTTGTTCTATCGTATTGAAAAAAAAATAAATAAAGGGAACACACGCTGTAGCACGAACAAAAAAAAAAAATTTGTGAGTTTTTTGTTGGCAAAAGATGACCATGAATCGATGATAGTGACAACTACAAATTGTTCTCTTGTGGTCATTTGTAACATCTTTCAATTGTGATTTCTGTTTGCTCGACACTCACGCTAGCTAGAGACACTTATGACTCTTAATCACTTGAGCATCAAAATCTTTGCCACTCACTCTTTTTAAATGACTAGAGAACATTTATGCATTTAGCTAGGTTCATGGTCTATCAAGGGCTAAAGAACACAAGTTGGTGAAACTCAAAGCGAAATCCTAGGTTAGGTAACATGGAGAAATGATTTAGGCAAACTTTTTTTGGACCGTTTGAGCCGTTTTAGCCAACCTTTTGGAAATTATCCATTGTTATCCCATTTTTAGCCTTTAAACCAATTTCTTCTTCACCCACACTAGTATAGCCTAACCAATCAAAGAATTCACCAAATCACTTTAGGCACGAAATGCATTCCTCATTGTATTCAAGTGTATTTTGGTTCAACATGAGCTTGGGATTGGGGTTTGGATCATTCTTTGCCGGTTGTGTTTTATCTATTTTCGTTGTTACTTGAATAAAAAAAAAAAAAAAAAAAAAAAAAACCAAGTATTCATGTAAATAAATAAGTTTGGGGGTGTGAAAAAAAAAGTAAAAAAAAAAATAGAGAGAAAAGAAGACAATATATATATATATATATATTTTTGAGTTTGTTTGCTTTTATATTGCTTTTATGGTATGAAAGGGTAATTGATTGATTTGATGCCAAAATTGGGCATTTTGGGGTTTTTCATTGAATGTATGTGAAGTCGGTGAGGTGAAAAACGTGCTTAGGGTGATTTGAGCTTAAAAATTTCCTTTTTCACCTACCATTTACCTTAACCTGTTACAAGCCTTACAAAGTCCTATGCTAATCTACATTAGTGGAGAGCAACACTAACTTGGGCCTATGCTAGTTCTTAAGTTCATCATTTAGTGATAAGTCCATGAACTTCCTTAATGCATAAATCAATCCAGTGTTTGATCGGTTGGGTGGTTTTGGTCTTCACACACACACAAGTCTTGAGCGGATTTGTGCTAGTATTAAGCGTTGAAAATTCTAGATAATCACAATGGTTGATTTTCCTTTCGAGCTTAAGACATCTATAGATTTTGAGGTGAAATTCATGATCATCAATTTTGTTGCTTAACCTCACATTGTGTTTTTATTGTTCTCTTAGATTTTTCCTTGTTTTATTTTTGCTTGAGGACTAGCAAAATTTTAAGTTTGGGGGTATTTGAGATTGTGATTTTATCGATCTTTATTCTTAGGCATTTTATTGGTTTTTGAGCACTTTTATTAGTGTTTTTATTTATTTATTTATTTTTATTTTTATATATGTTCATGTTGTGAAGGTAAATTGCAAGAATAAGCAAAAAGGTACCAAAAAGCAAGAAGCACAAAGCGGACTACAGCGTACTAGACATCTGCTGCAGCTTGCTAAAGCTCCCAGGCCAGAGAGTTAAGGTTACAGTGCACATAAAGCCCACTGCATCCCACCCCTCTCCTATTTTAGGCATGTTGCAGCGCACAAAAAGCCCACTACAGTGCGCCTCCTAAAACCCCCGTTTCATCAACTGCAGCACCCGCCACGTGGATGACTAAATTTAAGGCAAAAATGAGCTGATTTTTGGGGTATATAAAAGGGAATGGTGCGAAAAAGAAAGGGAGTTTTTGGGAGACCCTAATCTCAAACGAAAAAAGAGAGAATGAGAACCATCGAGTTCCCTTCAATTTATATTTTCAATTGCTTTTATTTTACTTAACCTTAGTTTAATTTTATTACTTAATTTAGTTGCTTATTTCATTTCCCTTTAATTTTGATAGCTTAGATAAAATTGAGTCATTTCAATTACGGTACTTAACTAGTTTCTTAATTGCAATCTCTGTGGGATGTTACTCAACATTTTGTCACTTTATTACTTGTGGCGATTTGTTCACTTGCGAGTACACACAAAAATAGACACGCAATAACTTCACTAAGCAGTCCGAACTGAAACATCTACTTGCGTCCTTGATTAATTTGGCCACCATCAAAGCCAACAAACAACACAAATTGTTCAAACATAAGGAAGATCCTCTCATCGACCTTGAGCTTTTCCTCTACAACGAACGCATGCCAGTCCTTGAACATGAATTCAGGCTTCTTGTCATACCTTGTTTGACCAGGCTTCCAAGACCGAACTGTCAAGTAGAACGTGTACTCCTTCCCCAACTTGTCCTTAAATGATCAAGGTTGGGGTCAGGGAACAGATTACCAAGCAAATCCATCGGCACTATCAGCTTCTGTGCTTGTGAGGGTTTTCGGATAGTATTTCAGCTCCATTGATCTCACAAATACATATGGCGATGAAGAGTGAAGAGAAGAAGCATTTTTTTTATAGGCATTTGATTCAGAAAGTGATTGTTGTCAAAAAAAAAATAAAAAAAAATAAAAAAATAAAATAAAAAAAATTCAAACTATTATTCAACTATTTGCCTTTAGTTCTGATGACAGATTTTACATTTTTCTTTCAACTATTTACCTTTAGATAAGCAAATAGCTTTTTGCCTTTTTGCCAATCGTTAAGGTATTTTTTATTTTTGCCTATTTGCCTTGTCAAATTTTATTTATTTATTTTTATTTTATGTATCTTTGATTTTACATTTTTAGAGACCGTCGAATTTTTTTGTAACCGACTGAGACTGTCGAATTTTTTAACATACTAGTTATCAAATACGTGCATTGTAATTGTAGTTTTGATAAACAATGTTATGAAAAAAATAAATTCAAAAATAAATTCAAAAACAAAATACAATAATAATTATCTAAATTATAAAAAATTACATTTCATGATGACTTAATATTTATCACATAAAACACATATTATTATTGTTTATTTTGTTCTTTCACAAATGAATACTGCAAATATGGAAAAAGTTAAAGAAGAAAAAGTTAACGATAGAAAAGCAAAATATAAAAAAAATGACATGAAGAATTAAATAGTTTTATTCATAAAAGAAAAAAAACCTCAGTTTTCCCAAAAAAAAAAAAAAAAAAAAAATCATGTCAAAAAAAAGTAAAATAATCACATAAATACTATCCAAAGTAGAAAGTCAAGAATCACAAATTAGGATGAAAAAGAAATAGCTAGCTAATTTTATATGTAATATAATAAGCTAGCTACTTTTATGGCCTACGAGATAATATAATAAAAGCTATCACATAAGCTAGCTCTAATTTTTTATGTAATATGGTAAAAGCAGCTTCAGCTGCTAAGGTGATGTCATATGTGATGTCAACAACCTACACGATATAGGTATTTAAATTCTAAACTTTTGATACTTTTTTTTTTACCATCTGATCTAAGATCAAAGCAGTAGCGAATTAGTTCCATGGCCAACGTTGAGGTTTATGAGAAAGTTCTCTCGGAAACAGACGTAACTCAGAAGATGTCGGTGCCGATTCATTGGGTTGAAGGGGAAAGGAGATTTCTTCCAACGCCGATCCCAGGCGGGCCAGTTGTGCTGCCGGTCAGGGACCAGAATGGCAATGACACCACTTTACGATTGGCGGTTCGGTCGCCGACTGAAGGCCAGAAAATCTATCACATGAAACCTGTTTTCATGTTCAAAGAGTGGAGTGCTTTGGTGGCTGCTTTTGATCTCAAGAAAGGTGAGAGCGCTTACTTTTGGTGGGAAGGAGGCTATCTCCGGATTAAAGTCCGCTCTCCTCCGCGTTATATCGCCAGGTTATTTGGCGTCAACATCTACAGTTGACGACGATATCACCTTGATGCATGTATATCTATATGTATGTGATATGTGGTCGAGCGTTATGTTTGTTATTCCCAGATTTCGATTTTCTGTTGTATGTTGTGAGGGAGTCTTACTTCCTCATGTTGTCGTTGTTGTTTTTGCTGCTGCTGCTGCTTAATTTGAATTTGAATCCTATTTTATTTTTGGGCTCTTGTGGTTACAATTGCATATATAGCAACATTAAAAATACTACCACTGCATTTACAACGCCTGCTAGACAATCCATAAATCTTTGTTATACGGCAATGAGAAGTAGCCGGAAACAGACGTGGAAAGATGCTTTTGCTTCTCTCTCTCCCTCTCTCTTGGGGTTGTATCGCCGCACGTGCACCATGCCCAGAGTAGTCGTATATATAAAATATTTATATATGTATATATAATATCGGCGCTCATATAATTAAGAGAGACATTTTTTTTTTCTTTCTGTTTTCTGTTTTCTGTTTTCTGATTTCTGATTTCTTTTTATTTTTGTTGTTGGAAATTTAGGGTTTTTCTTGTTTGTTTGTTTCTTTTTTATTTTTTATGTTTTCTGTTCTAAATTAATCTCTATAACCTCTAAGACAGTTGTTAGTTTTTATAAAATCTCCCAATCATCCTTTCATTTGTCTTTCAATTTATCTATCTCAGAATAGTAATTAAAAAATTTTAAGTCTTAAACAATGATATTAATTTCGTATAGTCGTATTCATGGGATTATTAAATTCTGCAGAACTGCGTTCACCAAAATCTAGCACCAAGAAAAAATTTATATATCAAAATCAAGTCCCTGGCCATTATTCAATCCCTGCCTTTGTCTTCTTGTTAATCTCCGAGTTTCCTTCAAAGCTAGTCACTCAGTCTTTCAGTCTCTTTCTCTCTCTCTCTCTCTCTCTCCCCACTTAATAATAATAATGATTTTAGATCGTTTTTTCATATTTATCAATTTGACATTTTATATCAAGAAATGAAATTTTTAATTTCGTATTGATAATTATTTACTATAATCAAAATTAAAAGTTTGCATTTATTGTTTCTGCTAGAATTGAAAATATAATCCTATTACTAGCCAAACAAAGGATAAGATTAAACTAATCTACCCAATCTAATACAATCTGATCCTCCAAATCAAACGGACAAGGAATGCTCTCTTGTCCAATAACCAAACTGGAGAGACATATATAACATCATATTTTACATCTTATAACTAATAGTTAATTTACGGACAAAAAATTACAACTACCATTATAAAATTTCAATCTATATGCATTTTTTGCTTAATTGAAAATATATGAAAGTGTGGTTCGTCTATTCCCTTTGTGGGATTTGATATAGTATTATAATATAATATAATTAAATATATTTGACTACAACATATTCAACCGTCAAGGATATATTGGATACAGTATTATAATATAACATAAATATATGCGAAAAAAGTGAAAATATCTATACGCTGTTCCAAATCCTAGGAGG
The DNA here is from genome assembly GCA_009761775.1 of Ficus carica. Lineage (NCBI taxonomy): Eukaryota > Viridiplantae > Streptophyta > Magnoliopsida > Rosales > Moraceae > Ficus > Ficus carica. The sequence goes on along the minus strand of CM019751.1, from coordinate 3,825,731 downwards.
AAAAAAAAAAAAAAAAAAGAAGAAGATAATTATTATAGGATATCTCAACCAAGAAGCAAATGGATGCATGATATATATTATCTGGATTGCGGGCCCATTACTATTTGCTCATTACCGATTAGGCGTTCAGGACTTTACCACTTCAAAATCAATCTATCGTCGACTTATAGGTATACTATTATATGTCACAAATTCAATAATACCGTGAAAGCTGAATATGCTACTACTTCAGAAGCTATAAAAAGCTATAAAAATAAGTTGTATGGCGCCATAATTTCTTGAGGGACCGACACTCCTCCTTGTCTACACTCACTTTCAGCACCTTTAAACCAAAAAAAATAACATAAAATGTTATTATAAAAAAAAAAAACAAAATAGCATAAAATATTTAAGAGAAGAAATTAAAAGAAAAAAAAAAAACAAAGTTATACTGAAAAGATATAAACAGAACTTAAGAAAAGCCAAGTAAAATTTCCAAACGCACCCGTTTTTTTGACTACCGGATTAAAAAAAAAAAAAAAAAAAAAAAAAAAAAAGAAGAAAAAGCACCGAACTATGCGTTTTACGGGAAATCGTTAGCAATGTGATGTCCCTTAGATTTTTCTCTTTCATTACGTAAACAGTCACGCTTTTTCAGAAAAATATCTAGGGATTGGCAGGTTGGCAGTTTGACGAGACATTCCCACAAGGGATTGACAGTTCGACCTACGAGACATTTCTCAGGTTATATATACGTGCATTGTATTGTTCGTTTTTGTATTTGAACAGGGTGTCATAAATATTGCCGTGCTTTCAAAAATATCTCAAAGGATTGGCAAGATGGCTACTAAGCTAGCTGGCTAGTTCATTTTTGACCTACGATATAGATTCATACGAGTTTAATACCCGTGAAAAAAAAAATTTAATATTGTATAATAAAAATAGTTTATTAAGATAAATATTATAATTATAATAAATATAATTCTTTTCAAAATTTATCTGAATAGTGAAAATATAAAATCAAAATGACAATAATATTAATAATAATAAAAATGAAAACAAAAGCAAAAAAAACAAAAAAAATTATGTAGTCATAGAAAAGAATTAAAACAAAAAAAAAACAGAAAAAAAAAAAATCTTCAAATTCAAAAGAATCGGAAAAAACTAACCCTAAAAAAAATTATATCAAAATAAAATATATATCACATTTTCTCTTTTTTTTTTTACTGTTTAAAAAAAACCAAAAAAACAAAAAAAAAAATTTTTATCAGGTTATATACATGCAAAAATGTTTTAAAAAAGGGTTTTTTAAATATAAAACAAAACAAACAAAAAAGAAAAAAAATGCATGCAGAATCCTAAAAAAAAAAGTTCTTTAAAAAATGGAACAAAAGAAATAAAAAAGACGCACAAATAAACCCAGAAAAAAATCTGAAATAAAGATAAAAAATTTAAAGTAAAAAATCATTTAAAAATTAAAAAAAGACAAAGTAAGCAAAAATACAATAAAATAATAATAGATCGGAATCTAATGTTTAAAATTTAGCGTCAAAAAAAAATGGCAAAAACAATATTAAGGAAAAAACAAACTCTAAATAGGGGTAAAACTGGCAACATACTGTAGGAAAAAGAAAAGTAACTAAAAAAGAGGGGTAAAACTGAAATAACACTGTAGCAAAGGAGAAAAACAATTACAAATGAAGGGTAAAATCGTTCATTAATAATTTTAGAAGGATAAAGTTGTCCCAATACTGTATCAAATAGTAAAAGTAACTAAAAGTCAAGGGTAAAATTGTCAATTGATCAAAAAAATTAAGGGTAAAACCGACATAATACTGTAACGAAGAAAAAAATAGTTAGTGATGAACGATAAAAAAGTCATTATATCATAGAAAAAGGTAAAAAAATACTGTATATTTACTGTTCATTCATTGTTCATTCACTGTAATAAATGCTGTACAGAGCTGTGTAATACTGCAGCTATAATGAAGCAAAATTAGGGAGGAAAAAAAAAATAAAAATCACTGTTTATTACTGTTTAGTATGTTAGTATAATGTGATGTCATATGTGATGTCAACTCAACCACTACGAGGTATTTAAATTCTAAACTTTTGTTACTTTTTTATTACTGTCCAATCTAAGATCAAGCAGTAGCGAATTAGTTCCATGGCCAACGTTGAGGTTTATGAGAAAGTTCTCTCGGAAACAGACGTAACTCAGAAGATGTCGGTGCCGATTCATTGGGTTGAAGGGGAAAGGAGATTTCTTCCAATGCCGATCCCAGGAGGGCCAGTTGTGCTCCCCGTCAGAGACCAGAATGGCAATGACACCACTTTACGATTGGCGGTTCGGTCGCCGACTGAAGGCCAGAAAAGCTATCACATGAAACCTGTTTTCATGTTCAAAGAGTGGAGTGCTTTGGTGGCTGCTTTTAATCTCAAGAAAGGTGAGAGCGCTTACTTTTAGTGGGAACGAGGCTATCTCCGGATTTTGCTCCTCGTTATATTACCAGCTTATTTGGCGTCAACATCTACAGTTGACGACGATATCACCTTTGATGCAGGTATATCTACATGTTTGTGATATGTGGTCGAGCGTTACGTTTGTTATTCCCAGATCCTCATGTTGTCGTTGTTGCTGTTGCTGCTGCTGCTGCTGCTTAATTTGAATTTGAATCCTATTTTATTTTTGGGCTCTTGTGGTTACAATTGCATATATAGCAACATTAAAAATACTACGACTGCACTTACAACGCCTGCTAGGATTGGAAATTCAATCCATAAATCTTTATTATACGGCAATGAGAAGTTGCCGGAAACAAACGGCAGCGCATGCTTGGCATGAAAAATGGACGGCGATGGTTTGCTGATGAGAGAGAGTGAGAGTAGTAGGACTCGGACCGCGATGGCGATGCCGGCGACGACCGCGATGGCGTGGGAGTCGTAGGACTCGGACCATGAGAGGTCGTAGACGCCGTTGGAGCTGTCGAAGGAGGCGACCTCGGAGATGGGTCGACGGGAAGGGGACGAGGACGTGGAGGCCGCCGTGACCAGGATGCTTTTGCTTCTCTCTCTCCCACTCTCTTGGGCTGTATCGCCGCACGTGCAGCATGCCCAGAGTAGTCGTATATATAAAATATTTATATACGTATATATAATATATATGAGCGCTCATATAATTAAGAGAGGGGCACAAAATATAACTTCTCCAACGTTCTTCTCAAAATGAAGCTCTTGATCCCAAATTATTAGAAAAAGAACACGAAAAGTAGTTTTTACTACCTTTTTTATTTTTTATTTTTATTTTTATTTTTATTTTAAGAGTATTAAGTTAATCTAGCTAGTAGGGCTCAGAAGTCAATCATTTGCACAAAAATATATGAGGAGATATATGTCACCGTCTTTGTCTAAGTAGAGTTTCAGATAGTCAAGTAATTAAAAAAAAAAAAAAAAGTGTTACCTAATAGGTCCACTCGTCATCCAAATACCTTTTTGTCTATATTTGCAAAGTTCAAGACAGACAAGCCATATGCATCGAAGAAAATCTAAAATGCATCAGAAGACAGACAACCTACATGTGTGTGTAGTCATTCCAATTTAAAAGCTTAGCTTCCGTTTCGTTTAATATCTCAAACTTAAATTTTTCATTTCAGCTTTTATTGTTTTTAATTAAAAAAAATTATAACTAAATTTTAAAAAATCAACCAATTCAAACTTAAAAATCTTATTTCTAATTGGCGAAGTAAATGCACTCTTAATCTATATGCTTAATAAATGTTTTTTTTTGGGGGGGGGGGGGGGGGGGGGGGGGGGGGGGGACGCGGATACTTTGGACATTAGATAAAAAAAATTGTTCAGACGAATTAGATGACATATATAGCATAAACTGACTGATATAAGTTAGATCGATGCTTTGGATAAATAGTCAATCACGTTTCCATTTGAACCAGCCATGCAGTTTTATGTACACAACTATGACCCGTCTTACGTAGGCCGTTATGATACTTATCTTACTTAATTACTTAACTTACTTGACATTGCGGAAATACGGAATAATAATAATTTTTTTAGAAAATTTAAACCTAATTCAATCACATACTTATATATATATATATATATATCTATACTTAGTTGAGTATTGGAGTTTCAAACTCATTTTACGTATTGCAATTTGTACTAGTAACAAATAAAAAAAAAATTATTTCAAAATGCGTAGCGGTCTCCAACCCGAAGTTTCATAGCTAGCCATGACATGCCCCACCATCTTGCATTAAGTATCGTCAATAGGCGGCTTACCTACAATATAAACATAAGTCATGAGCTTTCTCACAGCAAGTACAACTATCATTCCGCAGAACATTTGGTAATATAACAATGCATGTACTAATTATACTTCATTATGCTTTCTTAAGTTAGCATATTTTAGGGTCCTTACATAACATGAGTGTACGTACCGTGACGCGGAGCCATGAAATGGTTGGGGCAGCCAGTCCAGTCCAACTTAAATCATGGACCAAACCCGCCCTCGTGACAGGTCGGTGTGACATGAGAAAACTTACATAACATCATACTTGAAAACATTTTCTTACTTGAAAATAGTTTCTTTCTTGAAAACGGTTTCTTATTGAAAACAGTTTCTTAAAAACAGTTTCCTTAAAAACAGTTTTTTACTTGAAATTTGATCTTATTCTTACCATGTGATTTATCATTAGTGAGCATGCTTACATGATGTCACAATAATATAACATATAACATATAACATTTGCATCACAGATATTAATGCAGGAGCTTTGAAAAACATGCAAAGCAATAAAATAGTTTGCCTATGCTATAGGCAGAGTTGTACTTACAGGTTGTCCTAGGTTCTAGGTTTGTTGTTTCAATGAGGCATAACGATAGGTTACCCTCCTATTTCCAATAGGGAGTAAGATAAGGATCATCCTATCTTACTATAAACCATAACATTCAATGTTGGTATCCAATCCAACAACCATAAGTAACGCTAGATATAAGCCCAACATGTTACAGTGGTATCCCATTTTGTTACTATAAGTAACCTTGGATACAAGACCCAACATAACCCAACATATTAAATTAGTATCTCATTTGGTTACTATGGGTAACCATAGATACCAAGCCCAATATATTGATTTTGGTATTCTATTTGATTACCTTTAGTCATGTAATTGTTTACCATAGTCCAAGTGACTTGCTTTTTTGGATCCTAGTTTGGTCTCCAAACTGGTTATTATCTGTCATAGAATTGTTACTTATATTTTTAAGTAACTTTGGCCCATCTTATCCTTTTTTTTTTTTTTTTAAATCTCTTGTTTTCTTGAAAAATATCTTGATTTCATAAATCAAGAATTGTCTTTTAAAAATTACTTGTGAAATTTCTTAATGGATTAAAATCCCTTTAAAATTGTTTTTCATAAAACCATAGTTTCTTTGTAAAAGAAGTTGTAAAACAGTAAAATCTTGAAAATTGCTTTTTAATTTGGTTGAAAGTAAGTGTGCAGGAATTTCCTATACACCGCACAGTTTTGAAAATCCTGTACTGGAATTTCCTATACACTGCACAGTTTTGAAAATCCAATTTTATCTTTAAATTGGTTTAAAATTTGAAAACGTTTTCTCATGAAAGTTGTAGATATCATCGAAACCTACAACTTTTGTTTTTTGTCCAAAATCTAAATCTACCTTTAACTTACTCGTTTTTCCTTTTGAAAATTTCTGGCCGTGTACACTATCTATACTGACTAGCCTCAGATTTTGATAAGAACAGAGATCTTTGGAGGCTTATTTTCAAAAACTATTTGTGCTGTGCCCCTAGGATTTTCCATTTTCTAAAACTTTGCACTTTTGAATTTGTCCAAATTCGGCCTCTAAAGGCCTCAAAATTACATTTCCAGATTACTGTCTAATTTACTCCGAAAATTGACAGTTTTGTATTTTGTTTGTTTTTACTTAAAAATCTGTACACCCTACCTCAAATGGTCGAAACTGTGAGCCTATATCAATCATGCAGCACGTTACATACATATTCATCATTCATACACTTGTTCATTTTACATACAAAATCCAAATAGGTAACCTTACTTAGCTTACCAAATTAGGTTTATAGGTTAATTCCTTAACCCTCATACATCAAACATCATCACCATCGCCATCACCATCACCATCATTCATAAAATATTTTTATTAAAGCGTATGCAGACATTTCAACAAACATAAGATAGGCATACATAATTCCCTCATTCTTTCTAAAGCATATCATCACATTCATGCTTAAACTTGACAATCAAGATCATCTAAACCTAGATCAAGCATATGCTAATCACACAAGAACCATAGCATGGAAAAATAAAAAGAATGAGTTTATGCTTTTACATCCTAAGCTTGAAATACATGTAAATCTCTAATTAAACTTAAGGAAATGCTTAAAGGGATTAAGAGGAATACCTCTAAGTTGGAAGGATTGATCTAAGCTTTGGGTTGAGAAAAAATTTTTCCTTCTCATTCCACCAACACCAACCGGCCATGCCTCTCTCTCTCTCTCTATCTCTCTTTTTGGTTCCTAAGGACTAGAGGAAAGTTGGGAGAGAACTAAAAATTCTGAGGTTCAACTAATTGCTTTACATTCAACCCCACATCACCTATTTATAGGTGAAAATTCTTAAATTTCCAACAATTATTTTTATTCTTAAAATTTTATATTTGTCCCCAAAAGTAAAATATTTGCTCATAAACCCCCCTTAGGTGGCCGGCCATGGGGAGTCCTTGTAGGCCAAGAAATCTCTTCATAATCATCTACCTAATTCTTTCCAATTTTCCCAAAAATCCCAAAATTTACATATTTATCGATGATGAGGTGTCCTCCCATTAGGGCTCCGTTTGACGTTTCCTCTTAATATGTAGTCCATTTTCTTCCTAATGCATATATTACAAATAATATTTTCAACTATTAAAGCACTACAATACTAAACTGCAGTCCAGAATTTATCTACACTGAATTGGACTGCATGTAGGTGTTTCTTAAGACTTGAAGCTACTAAGTCGCTCTAAATATTATATCTAATTTTTCTAGAATGGCCCCGTACCTTATTCTTACTTCTCCATCTGCAATGACGGTTTATCGCAATATAATTTTCATACTGCTTATCATACTATAGTACCGTCTCAATCATGTCCTAGATCATCCTGGTTAAACGTTGACCAGAATAAAATCATAAATCCTTATTCTGCCTCTTTCATCAAAAGGCCTCATACTTGACTAAGTAAACTATTATTGAGTCTTATAATGTTATAAGAACTCACACATATTCTAATAAATCAGACCATATATTTCACATAAACATACATAGTACAAACCTTAATTCCTTAAAAAAGAAATCGTGAATTTGTAAAAAGATTGGCTATTACATATATAACTACATACTTTTGCTTTCTTGGGTTAGTTCGATTTCCTGATTGACTCTAACCCAATGCAGTCAATTGAGTTCCGCTATCTTCACTAGAATTACCCTAAGAACTTATTAGTTTGTTTAATTTATTATCGTTCGTTCATATTGCTTTACTTTTTTTTTTTTTTTTTTTTTTTTTTTAAAGCAAAGGAGAATTTCGTTCAAATTTTGGACAAATATTAATTACATAAAGAGTAATTGACCCAAATAGTCCTGCACTCTTTAAAATATGACTGTTTGGTTCATGTTTTATTTATTTATTTTTACCAAGAAGGCCTTTAACTCTTAAAATATTAACCATTATAGTTCTCTCTATCTAAGACAATTAAATTTTTAATAGAATGAGTCATATGTAATACATGTGATCTAATTTAAGAGGGCACATTAGTAATCTGACAAAAATTAATTTAACAAAAATAAAAAAAAAATCATAAACAAACTAAAATCCGTCTCTTTATGATTCGTTTGGGAATGGGGGGTTCGGGGCTGAAAGTTGGATTTTGAGGTCGGTGGGTGGGGGATCCATGCTTGGTAGCGGTGGCTCCCAGATCATGATTTTCGGGAGGAGGGGGGCCAAACCCAAATCACCCGGTGAGGGGGGGGAGGGCGGGGGAGGAGCCAAATCGAGACGCATTAGGGAGGGGGGCAAATCGAGAATGGGAGAGCTCGCCGGCACTAGGGGGAACCAGATCGAGATGCGCTGAGGAGGGGGCAGATCGAGAATGCGAGAGCTCACCGACACCGAAAGGGGGGAGGAGTGATGAAAATCCAGATCGAGGGGCTACACCCCAAATGGGGGAGGGGGCCCGGGGCCTCGGTGTTGTGGCTTTCTCTCTCTCCCCTTTGGGAACTCCCTCGCTCTCCCCTCCCCCTTTGGTGGATCCCTTTCTCTTTCCTCCCCCTCCAGTTGCTCCCTCCCTCATTTACCTTCTTCCTTAGTTTTTCTTTCTTTTGTTCAATTAGTTTCGTTTGACTAATATCTCTGTGATGATCCTTTTGGAGCTTAGATGATGTTCGAATGAATCTTGAAGTTCTAGAATATTGTGCGATAGTTTTGTTCTTGGTAAAGACTTGGTATCCTTGACAACTCGTGACCATTCTCACAGTTCCAATAGTTTGTGTTAATTTTTATTTGTATTAATAGATCAAGTACATATCTAGTTTCCCCACTTACAATCTTCTAGTTTTGGTGTTTTGTGGTTTGAGGAAATGAAAAATTATGGGGCATTTTGGTCTTTTTACTACAAAATTATGATTTAAGCAAGAGTCCGTTAGAAATTTAACTGTTTTGGATATAAATGACTATAATAGCTAATATTTTAAGAGTTCATGGTCTTCTTGACCAAAAATAAAATAAAATAGGGATCAAACCGTCATCTTATAAAGAGTTAGGAACTATTTAGGCCAATTACTCTTACAGAAAACATGTCCAAAGCTTTTTTTTTGTTCATCAAAAAGACTCTTTTTGTTGACAACAGAACTAAAATCAATTGTCAAATTTTCCCGTTTCTGTCCATTCAGTCAGTTATTGACTCTATAACATCCTAATTGATTAAGATGATGTGTCAAATACTAGTTGTTAATTAATGACTAGTGTAGGGACACTAACTCAAATCCATATTTTTTAATAGGAAAAATTTCACTTTTCTCCCACTAAATTTTAGGTCATTACTGGGGATGATATGTAATAACCCGAACTTTGATGACTCTAGATTTCCTTTGAATGAGGAAAACTTAAGTCTAGATTATGTTTGGAATAGAATATCGATATAAGTTTGAGTTCTCGGTTAATTAGCTACGAGACTCAGTAATGGATTACTTAGCCTAGTATAAGGCATTTTAAGAAAAATGGCGTGATGAAATTTCATGATTTCATTTTGGTCAAAGTTTGACCAAGAAAGTCAAAGTTGATCAAAAAGTCAAAGGGTTGACCAAGAACAGTCAAAGGTATGACTGTACAGTAATAGGATAAGCAGTATGGGAAATATACTGCTAAAATTGTCTTTTTGGAAAAAATAACAAGAATATGCTATGAGACCACCCTAGAAAAATCAAGCACATTAAGTTGGATATCAAAGTCCTAATGACTTTCAGAAATAAGAAGAAAATTTTTACAGTTCATTTTTACGCAGATAAATTTTGGATTGCAGTCAAGTATAACAGTACTAAATTATACTGTATATTAGTAAACACAGTATTGGAAATATCTGTGTTAGCAAGAAAATAGACCGTATTTTAAGAAAAAGCCAAACAAGGCCTTAAGATGACATCACCTCACTTTAAGTTTATGACATCATTTCTTGATTAAAGAAAATTAGAAAGTATTTGATGGCTCTAGAACCTCCCAAAGGCCGGCCACTTGGAGGGTAAAAATGTAAATATTTTGTCTTTATGGGCAAAAAGTGTAATTTTTGAAAATATGATGATGTAAGCATGAGGTAAGCACCTGATGTCATCATGATGAGGTAAGCAAAAACTTGGGCTCCAAGGCATGCAATGGCCGGCCAACACTTGTAGGGGTCAAAGTGCAAATATTTTTGCTTCAAGGACTAAAGTGTAATTTTGGAAAAGTAATTAAATCCAAATTCAAGGACTTTTTAGCAATTTTGAAAGTTCAAAATCAGCTATAAATAAGGGTGAAGGGGGGCGGATTTTTGAGTGGAAAAATTGGAAAAACAAGCCAAACTATGGCAAAATTCTCCCATACCCATTTTCTCTCTAAAACCGACCCTAGGAAGAGAAAAAAAATTGGTTGGCTGGATTTTTGGTAATGGCCAGACCTTGTGTGAGTGTGTGAGGCTCAATTTAATTGGCCAAAATTTTTGGAACCCCAATTGGAGGGGAGGCCGGTTGTATGGAGCCAAGGAAAAAGGAAGAGAAAAGTTGGAATCAATCAAGCCAACCTCTTAGATTGATCTAGGTAAATCCCTAAAACCCTTAAGTTTTTATATTGAGCTTGAAACTAGATACTCACGTGGTTGTTTTCATGAGGAATGACCAAAAATTGGAACCCATTTGGGGGAGGAGAATCGGCTGCAATGGCAGCCAAGGGGGAGTGAGGAAAAAGTTGAAATCCAAGCTTGTGAACCAACATCCAAGCTCTAGAGGTAAACCCTTGGCCCTAAACCTTTTTAATTTGAGCTTAAATTTGGGAAATTTAAGTGTATTTCCAAGCAAGGGATGTAAGAGCATAAGCTCATTTAATTTCAAGCTCTAATGTGGATTTGTTAGGCAGTGCTTGATATAGGTGCTTAAGGTGGTTTAAATTTCAATTATGCATGCTTATGTGATTGGTTGCATGGAAATTAGGGTTTGCATGCTAGGTGTTTGATGGCAAGGCCTTATGTTAGAAAGCGCTGCATGACTGATATTAGGCTCCCGCTGTTGGCGGTCGAGGTAGTGTGCGCGTAATTTTACGTAAGAATTAATCGAAACCAAAACTGCCAGTTTCGGGTAAAACTGGGTAGCTTACGGGAAAATGAAATTTTGAGGCCTTTAGAGGCCGAATTTGGAAAAAGTTAAAACACAAAAGTTGATCAGAATAGTTTTTCCTAGGGGGCAGCATGGGCGGATTTGCAAAATAAGGCTCCAAAGGCCTCTGTTTTTATGAAAATCCGAGACCTGGTCTGTCCAGACTCTATGCACGGTCAGCCGACTTCAACTAAGAAAATGAGCAAGTTAAAGGTAGAACTGGGTTTTATGTAAAACATAAAAGTTTTAGGATCTTTCGAGATCTACAACTTTTATGAAGAAAGTTTTCTCAGATTCCAAACATAATTTAAGATAAAGATTTTATCATAAAAATAGTGCAGGAAACAAGAAAATTCCTACACAAGATTTTCAGAAAAACAGTGCAAAGCAGGAAATTCCTGCATATGTACTAATAACTGAGATTAATAAACTGATTTCAAAGCTTATTTTTAAAGATTGACAGTTTTCAACTGTTTTGCTCAAAAGCAACAGTTTTATGAATTATGCAGTTTTAAAGCAATGTATAGTTTTACATAAGCTTTTCAAAGAAAACTTGACCAAGAATTATTAAGAAAAGAGATAAAGAAATACTTAGGTTAAAAAGTATTTCCAAGACGTAGTAACTATAAGATAACTGTTAGTAACCGGTTAGGATACCCAAGCTATTGGGTTGGGCATTAGTTTAATATCCTAATACTATTCAAATATGATTGGGCTTAGTACCCAAGGTTACTTGCAGTAATCTATCAAGTTATTGTTTAAGAAAGTTGGGCCTTGAGCCCTAGAGTTACCTAAAGTAACCAAATGAATTATCATTAGTAGTTATAGAGGGGACATATAACTAAGGCTATTCATAAATGTTGGTTAGGATACCAACATTTAATAATTATGATTTATAGTAAGATAGAACATGACTGATTCTTATCTTACACCCTGTTAGGAAAACGGGAGTATGTGCTATGTTTGGCGATAAACTAAGAGCATAGGACAACAGGTAAGTACAACTCCGCCTACAGCATGAACAAAACGTTTTTGTTGTATGACATGTTTTCAAGAAATCACGTATTGATAAGTTTATGTTATGCTATGAAGTTATGCTATGACGTTTATGTTATGATAAGCTTATGTTATGAAGTTATGCTATGAAGTTTTTGTTATGATAAGCTTATGCTATGAAGTTATGTCATGATGTTATGTTATAGTAAGATATGTTATGATAGGTATGTTATGTTACGATGTGTTATGTTATGATGTATAAGTTGTATCAGGTTATGATATATTATGCTAGAAGGTTTTAAGTCATGATTGACATTAATTTATGATGTATGTTTTGATACGTGACATTATGAAGTATGTTCACGAATATTAAATCATATGGTAAGAATAAGTTCTTAAGTCACGAGATAAATAAGACAAGTTAATGTTATTCTGTCGTACCGACTTGCTACGAGGGCGGGTTTAAATGGTTTTAGTCTATGGTTTGAATTGGATTGGACTTGCTGCCCCAATCAGTCTATGCAAACGATTAGTTTCATGGTTTGATTTGGTTTGGACTGGCCGCCTCCAACCACTCTATGGCTATGTACCACGGTACGTGCACATATGATATGACATGTTAGGGAATAGAACTAAGTTAATGAAAGTATAATTGATTTATAAGAAAACATAATCAGTTCACGCATTCTTGCACGTAAAATGTTTTGCGGATTGAATGTTGTACTTACTGGGCAATTAGCTCATTACTTACGTTCATGCTGTAGGTAAGCGACCTACCGGCAGTACTTGATGCAATACTGTGGAGAGTTGGTGCTGCGGACTGTGAAATATGGGATGGACACTGCCACGTGTTTTGAAAAATATACTCTATAAAATATGTTGTAATGAAAAAGGGTTTTCATGATGTTTTAAGTATGAATGACAAAGTTTATTTATGTATGGCAAGCAAGTTATCTCGTGTTGTACCGATCCGCGCTAGGTCGGGTCTGGTCCACGATCCTGGTACTCAGGTGAGTACAATATGAATATGTATGAAGATAAGTCAAGTTTAAGTTTTCAAGTAGCTTTAAAATAAAGTAAAAAAAAAAAAAATTTCCAAATTTTCCGCAAGTTTAGGTTAAGTAAGTAAGGTGACGGCCCACGTCTACGTAATCGTCCCCCCTACATAGATGGTATAAGTCGGGACGTTACATGACAATATTCCTAGTGGGGACGAGATCCCGTATGAATCCACCCTGAACGGCACTATTACAAAAGTTAGCTTAGACGACGGAGATTACACAACGGTTTTACAAAAACTGTCATCTAAAACCTAATTACACGACAGTTTTAATAAACCGTTGTGTAAACCTGAGATTGTACGACGATTTCTTGAAACCGTCGTGTAATCTCAGAGATTACACGATGGTTTCGGTAAACCGTCGCGTAAACTCAGAATTATATGACGGTTTTAATAAACCATCATGTAATCCTCCTCTTAGTGAGGATACGACGACGGTTTTTTGCAAAAACCATCGTCGTCTATATGGATTACACGACGATTTCTAGTTGAAACCGTCGTTTAATCGTGAGATACGATGAAGGTTTCGTAAAAACCATCGTCGCATCCTAAAGAGGATTACATGACGGTTTCAGCTAGAAACCGTTGTGTAATCTTTCAAAAATTAATTTTAAAATTTGAAATTTTGTATTTTGAATTTCGCGCGTAAATCCTTAACTTAAATCCACTTTTCTCATCCTTTCTCATTATTTTCATCTTTCTCCCTCTCGACCACCCACTATCTCCTTCGCCCGCCCGCTGACAGCGTCGTTGCCCTCCCCGCCACTGTTTTCCATCTCTTTCATTCTCCTGATAATGCCGCCGCCGCCCTCCCCTCTTCCTCATTCAATCGTCGCCCACAATGCCGCCATCCCCTCTCCCTCATTCTCCCGTCGCCCTCAACACTGCCCTCCCCTCTCTCTCCTTTATTTTCCGCCATTGCCGCCGCTGCGACCCTGTCTTCCCATCAAGACCGTGACTATTTTGCATCAAAGAAAGGCAATGTGACTTCCATATTGCTTAATTTCTTGTTTTCCAACAAAAATACGAACACATAATTCTTTAGTAACTTACTTGTTGTGTAATTTGTGTATTTATTATTGTTCAATTTTTTTTATTGCTACTCTTTGTAGACAAATCTTTTGTGCAATTTTTTGGCATTTTAAGATTTTTGTAGACAATATTATACGCATTTTTTTCTGCCCACCACATGCTCGATGCAATGTTAAAATAGAATTTTGTTTGGTTAATCATATTGAATTAGTTACTAGTGTAGTGTGCTCGGTTTTTTTAACATTCTTGGTGAATGTGAACTTTATTTGATTAAATTGGACCGATTATCTGTTTGTTTTGTGTATTTGTTTGGTTAATCATATGGAATTAGTTTCTAGTATAGTATGCTCGGATTTTTTTAACATTATTGGTGAATGTGAATTTGATTTAATTAAATTGACCCGCCATGCTTTTTTTTTTCCCTTCTCTTGTCGCCTTTTTGCGTGACACACCAAAAGGGTGACTTTATCTTGTGCCACATAATAGAGGGAGATATTGGGTTTTGGGAGTTATTGACCTTTGGGAGGACCTAGTCCTTTATTTTGATCCTCTTCCAGATAAGAAACGGGACAATTTTATTAATCTAATAAATATGTAAGTCAATTTTCATAACTTAAATTTTAATTTAATTTTAATGGTATGCATCTTAATTATTTTGAATTTTGCAGACTTGCTAGGGCCCTAATGGATTGGAAGGTTACAACCGGAAAAGAGATTAATAAGAGACGAGACTATAAAACAAAAATATCGGATCATCCTTGTCCTCACCAAGAGGGAAGTGTTGAACGTGATTATTTTGTTTTAGGTTTTATGAGGGACATAGTATTGAATGGATTTGATGTACTTGAAAGAAAAGAATTTTACACTTGTGATTATATGGATTTGATTAGGGGAGAATGTACTAAATTTGTAATGCAATTCATTAAATATGATATGTAAACTTTTAATGTAATGGATGGTTTTTTTTTTTTTACTTTGATACAGTGTAGCTAATATTTTGTCAATCCTATTATGGGCCGTGTATTGAATATCACATAGGTTAGGCCACCCGTGGGAAATTACTAAAAAATGCCAAATTGTTTTTTTAATTAAAGTAGACTTTACATGACGGTTTTGAACAAAAGCCGTCTTGTAAAGTTCTCATTTTAGCAAAGTTTGCTCTATTTTTTTCTCTATCCGATGACGGTATGAACCGTCGTGGAATATTGAGATACCACGACGGTTTAGTAACTATTGTGGTATCTCAAAACATTCCACGAAGGTACATTACACGACGGTTGTCTAACCGTCATGTTAACTTTAGACGACGGTTAATAACCGTCATCAAATCCACAATTTTTACTAGTGCGGGCGGGGATGGGGGACAAAGTTTAGGGATGTGAATGGAGATGGGGATGAGGATGAAATCTTATTCATGAACTTAGCTGGGCGAGACGGGGAAAGCACTCCCCACCACGCCCCCACCCTCATATATATATATATATATATATACCTATATGTATGATTACATATATATTTATAAGTATGTAATATACTATGAAAAGTATTTTTGAAAGTGTTTGTATCCATGAAATGTATATTGAAACTGTGAGGAATAGACAAAAAAGGATAATTTTATTTTTATTTTTTATGGTTTCAAGTTTTTTTTTTTTTTTTTTTTTTTTTTTTTTTTTTTTTTAGCTTAAGTGTTTTATAAATGTTTAGTTTTAAGAGTTTGTAATGTTTAATTGCTTTATTTTTTAATATTTTTTTTGTGTATATTTAGAAGTTAGTTTGTTTATGAAATCTTTGCTTTTGAACTAAATTTATAGTGTATTTCTACATTATTGTTTGCTTTTGCTTCAACTAGTGTTAAACAAAAATATTTTTAGAAATTAATAATACGATAAATCAAGATTCTTCCTCAGAGAAGAATTTATTTGTCGGAATACTGAATTCAGAGCTAGATATCAGCTCTAAAATCTTCAGAAGGGTTAAAGAATATGTAGTAAGAGGTTTTCAAGTAGTTTAGTAACCCTTCGATATAATGGGCTTATAGGCCCAATAACACTAGATTTGGATAATCTAGTAGTAGACCAATTAAGTTGAATAAATTGAGGTTTAGCTAATTAAATTTCTATATTAGAAATGTAAGTAATTGGACTAAACACTTATATACGTTATGGATGATCAAACAGGACATACTATTAAAACACTAAGTTTACAAGATGAGCAAAATACTGTAGCGAAAATTAAGTAAGTACAAACCTCACTTATAGTATGGAACTAATGGTTTTAAATGTAAACTGTTTTGAATAAATTGTTTGATGCCATATTTGACTCCATGAATATTGTTATGTTTTAAAGCTATCATGATATATATCTCAGTTTTATAGCTTTGAGATTTTATGTTGAGGTATGACATACTGTATACTCACCATAAAATAATTAACAAGACTAAAACAAGACAAGTTAAGAGTGTCGTACCAACCTTCTATAAGGGGAGGATTTGTTCGGTTAATTTTAATTGATATCGAACAAGTCCAGTTTACGATCTCGGTGTTGTTGGGGACCTTGAACACTCTCACAACCCAATGATCGCGCACATCTGGTACATACAGTAGGGGCCATAGATAAGACAAGGTAAGAAAATCCATGTACGAGAGTAATGGATAATTCACAATCAAGTATAAACGAATCATGCATGTTTTGTAAAATGTTTTAATGATTTTATGAGGATATGTTTGTACTTGCTAAGCGAAAGCTCATCAAAAAATACTCATACTGTAGGTAAGAAACTGCAATGTAACAGATGGACTAGGTGGGCTACGAAGCGGATGTGAAGGATGGGATAGAATACCACTATGCAGAATTTCCGCAAATATTTTGAGTATTAAATTAAACTAATTAGTAATGTTTAAAACTGAAAACATGTTCAAATAATTTTTTTAAAAAAATTATTTTGATAGCAGAAAATAAGATCATGAATCATTTTCTCAAACTGGCAAGGTGGTATTAAATAGGCATAGTACTTCACATGAGTTACATGTTTCAAACTAGTTATAATTTTTGTCAATTTTTCAAAAAAAAAAAAACAAAAATAATATGAAAAAGTATAGTTTAGTTGGAGTTAAATTTAAATGCCAAACAAAGCCTCATATTTGATGTTTTGTACTTGTTAATTAGGATGGTTTTTATTTTAAATTGTAGTTAATTATTTTACCACTAAGCCTGCCATTTATTTTAAATTGTAGTTATCCAAAACATAAAGTTTTTTTTCTTTGTCCTTTTACCACTAAGCCCCGTTTTCAAATAAAGTTATCCGAGATATATGTTTAATAAATCTTATTTTTCATTTATTCGTTTTTATTTTATTCTATTTATTTAT
The DNA here is from genome assembly GCA_009761775.1 of Ficus carica. Lineage (NCBI taxonomy): Eukaryota > Viridiplantae > Streptophyta > Magnoliopsida > Rosales > Moraceae > Ficus > Ficus carica. Next base: position 3,808,363 of record CM019751.1, on the reverse strand, counting down.
TTGTTTTTAATGTGATTCGAATAACACAATCGACGGAAGTCTAAGGCCAAAGCGGTTAACCATAAGAAGCCGACCATGGGCTTTGTCTGGGTTCGACGGACGAATAATGCAACTTGCATACTTTTGACTAAAATGTCATTGCCTTTGATTAGGATGATAAGTAACTAAATTTAAAATCATAAGCCAAACCAAACTAACTTTAAGGAAACAAAAATTTTTTTTTTCAATTTTTAAATAGATTGATAGGTACATTCATTTCAATAATATCTAATATTAGGTATGCATCAAATATCACTAGAGTTTAATAGAATGTACTTTTTAAGAATATATATATATATATATATATATGTGGATGCAATCCACGTATGTAAACATAAATTATGGCGATGGATAGTAGATTTGTTCAGTTCACACACTGACGCTGACATCAGCAATCACCATGAGCATGAAATTTAATTGACTCAACGACTTGTCTACTGTAATCCCATGCATTTGAAGGATTGCATATTATGCATTTGAAACTAGGAGGCATAAATATTGCATAGTTAAAAAAGAAAAAAAAAAAAAAAAGTGAGAGAGAATAAGTTATATAATTTATTTGAGTCTAAGGTTTAAAAATTGTGATAAGATTAAAACTAATATAACCAAATAGCATATTTAAAATTACACACTAAAATACCAAAATTACCCCCTTTTTTTTTTCCCAAAAATCTCCAAGTCCCACACTCTCTCCTCTGCCTCCTTGCCATTTCGGTCGTAGTCGCCATCAACAAAGAAGCTTCGTCGATGAACCGCTGCTATTGACAAAACGCCACCATCACTGTCACGTACCACTTTTGCTGCCATTGGGAGAATCACGAGCTGCTGTTGATGAAGCAAGAAATCTCCGTTGCCGTTGATGAAGCTAGAAATCGTCGTTGCATCTCGCCTCATCTTTTGGTCACCAATGGGAGATCTTGAGTCCTCGGCACGCATTGCGTCAAACTGTCCTCACCAGATCGATGCGATCCTTCCTCCTCGCTGTCGAGATCACCATCGTGAAGAACTCACGCGAGCATCAGGACCATCCATCGTCATCGAGTCACGATCGCCACGCTTCCACCTCACTGGGAAGATCGCTGTCGCGAGCAAGATTTCTCTAATGGCTGATTTCCTTGTCTGACCGATTTCCTCCTTCCAGTGGCGCCTATTTTGGATTTGGGATTAGATTTAGGGTTTTCATATCTGGGGATAAGCTAGGGTTTATTTTGTAATTAAATAAATGTTATATACATATTAGTAAATATCATTATTTGCTTTGTCAAAAAAAAATCATTATTTACTATGAATTAAGAAATATGTAAATATATTTATTAAATATTTCTTGTAAATATATTTATTTCCTGGTAGAATGTAGGATTTACCACTTAAAGGAATTAAGAAAAAAAAATATTTACCAATACTTTTCAAAAATCACATTATTGCCAATTAGTAAATTATTTTACTTGGAAATATAATATTTACTTTGAGATAATTTTAGTAGTAAAATTGATATTTATTAGTAAATCTGAATATTTATCAGTAAATATCACTAAATCCATTTATTTACCTATAAATCTTGTATATACCGAGATTTATTTTAGTATCTTTATTAAGTTATGTATTTATTAAGATAAGAACAAGCATTAGACGAGTTTTTTTTTTTTCTTTTTTTGAAGTAAAACTTGCTTGCAATTAATAGGTTTAATAAGCCAGAATCATAGGAGCTACAAATCTTGAAACTTTATCTCGACCATAAACCTCATTTTCTAGAATAAACACAGAAGCAGGAGCACAATGAGTCACTCTATTAGCTTCACGGCATATAGCAAAGCAAGACCACTGGGGTGAAACATAGAACAACTCAAGAATTTCATTGATCACAGCTCCTTCTTTTACAAGTGAATTACCACAATTAACCGCTTGGACAACTTGTGTCGCATCAACCTCAACAATCTAGATACAAATCCCACAATCCTTGGCAAATAGGAGATCCTCTTGAGAGCAAAACATTCAGCCAAAAATAGAGAAAATAAGCCATGTATTTTCTTTGCCTGACAACCCAAAAAATAGTCCCATCTGAGTCATGGATAACAGCCCCCATGCTTATAAAACCCATTCCAAGTTGAACCGAAAGTATCGATGTTAAGTTTCATCTTCCCTTCAGGAGGTCGAATTCACTGTTTATTTCTTTTATGTGGTGCAATAACTGAGTCATATTCAGCCACACAACAAACTTGGTAATCACCAAGAAAGCGGCCAGCCTTCTCCAAAGTAGTTAATGTATATTAAGTTTACTAGTAAATACCCATATTTACTAGTAAATACTTACATTTATTCTACTTGCATAATATTTGTAAATTTTTTTAATAATAATATTTGTAAAATTTTACTTAGGTAATATATACGAATAATTATTAGTAAATATCAGTATTTACTAATAAATCTGATATTTACTTTGCTGTAAATCCAATACTTACCTAATATTATAATAAAAAACAGTAAACATATTTTTTACCGGTAAATAATGATATTTACTTGATTTAAAAATAATAACTACAATATTTATTTCGTAAATCCATTTTATTTTAATTAGTTAATCTAAATACTTCTTAAAACATATTAATTTCAATTAGTACTCTTGTATAGTCGTATTCATAGGATTATTAAATTCTGCAGTACCGCATTCACCAAAATCTAGCACAAAGAAAAAATTTAGATATCAAAATCTAGTCCCTAAAAAAAAGGTTTAAAAAAAAAAAAAGATGCTTCATTTGGCGGTGGTTTAAATTTTTCTAAATAATACTTTGAGAGGGGGAAGAGAGCACTGCTTTCTTTGCTTAATTATTCTAGAAGGTTTGAGATTCCGTTAGATGGGATGTCATGTCAGTGTAGTTCTCCATATTACAATTTCTATTTTAAAGATGGACCACAAACATTTGCCCAATGTAAGTGATTTGTCTTTCAGTTAAAAAAATTACTACTGATTTGTGTATTATGTGTATTTATGCATACGCATTATTTATATATATAGAGCTTTTGGTACACAGTACAGGATCTAATCGTCTTGTTGTTAATCTCTGAGCTAGTCAAAAGCAGGCAATTATTCAATCCCTGCCTTTGTCATCTTGTTAATTTCTGAAAAAATTAATAGATATCAAAATCTAGTCCCTGAAAAAAGGTTTTTTTTTTTTTTTAAAAAAAAAAAAAAGATGCTTCTTCTGGCGGTGGTTTAAATTTTTCTAAATGATATTTTGAGAGGGGGACAGAGAGAGAAAGCACTGCTTTCTTTACTTAATTATACTATAAGGTTTCAGATTCCGTTAGATGTGATGTCAGTGTAGTTCTCTCTATTACAATTTCTATTTTAAACATTTACCATATGTAATTGATTTGTCTTCAGTTAAAAAAATTACTACTGGTTTGTGTATTATGTGTATTTTTTCAGACGTACTATTTATATATATAGAGCTTTTGGTACACAAGGGTATTATGAATTGGATTGGAATAAAGAATTTTAATCCTATATTTTGATTCAAAATTTTTAAAGGATTAGACTGGATAAAAGTTATCCGGCACCTGATGTAATCCCCTCTTAAGAGGGGACATCAGAATCCCCTCTAAAAACAGGCCATATATTATTCAATCCCTGCCTTTGTCTTCCATTGTTAATTTCTGAGTTTTCCTTCAAAGCCAGTCACTCAACCTTTCAGTCTCTCTCTCTCTCTCTCCCTCCCTTCTGGTGCAGCTTTATATTTCTATCCGAAGTGCAATTGCTTGGATTATTTCTATCAAAGTCAAAAAAATACATGAGAAAAGTCTAAAAACTAGATATACAATTTGCATTTTTTTTTCACATATTAATTACGTTAAAATTTTTTTATTTATTAGTTTAATTATTTTTTAATTTTGTCAATTCAATAATAATAATAATTTTTTAGATTGTTTTTTTGTTTTGATCAATTTCATTACTCGGTGGAGCCTCACCTTTTAAATCGAAAAATGAAAATTTTAATTTTGTGTTGATAATTATTTAATATAATCAAAATAAAAAGTTTGACATTTTATTAAAATGTTATTATTGTTTCTGCTAGAATTTAAAATATAATCCTATCCTCCTTGTACAATATCAAACAAAGGATAGAATTAACCAAAATCCAATTCATTTCTTTCTAATGTACTCCAATTCAATCTTTTAGTATTATCCAATCCAATATAATTGTATCCTGTAAATCAAACAGACCCATAAAAAAAATACTCTCTTATCTGGTAACCAAACTCGAAAGACATATACAACATAATATTTTACATCTTATAACTAATAGTTAATTTACGTAATTTTGTATTAAAAAAAAAAGTTACAATTTCCATTACGTACGATACCGCAAAGGAGGACTCTCGTGTGTACTAACACACACATATATATGTATATAGGTGCTTAAAATTTCAAAGCCTTATCTATATGTATTTTTTGCTTAACTGAAAATATATGTTTTTTTTTTTCTCGGAAAAAGTGAAGCAAAGAGAGGGAAATTTAGAACTTTATGGTAAACACTTATAAAGGGGAACGTGAAGAGAAAAGTCAAAAGTATCTCCATTTTTTTTTTTTTTTTTTTTTGCAATTCATGATTCAAGCTGTGCATCTAATAGCTAAACCAAAGCCAAGACACATATACATGAAATAATTGTTTCTCTGAAAATCAGAGTTCATATCGAGTTTAATACATATAATTTTTATAGGAAAAATTTCACTTTTAGCACCTGTGGGGAAAGATTATTAAAATCAGCATCACTTTTTCATCCATTCAGTTCTAGCACCGCCACGTCATCAAAACCCATGATCTGTGGGGCCAAGCCACAATTAATGTATGTCAAATTACGGGTTTGTCCTCGTCTTCCTCGCATGCCCCAGAAAACCAGCATATACAGTATTTTAGAGAGAGAAAATTGAAATCTAGAGAGAGAAAATGAAATCTGAAGAGAGAATTTGATGCAATTGCGCGGAACCGCACGGAAACCGTCCGTAACCACCACGAAAGGCCACCAACTTAGGATAGTTTAAAAAACCGGAACCAGAGATCGAGAGAATGAGGGTTGAGGGGAAATCGAAGTTAAGGAATCAAAGATGACGAAAATTAAAAAAAATTACTTTTTCGTTTCAATGTTTAAAAAGTCTGCGTTTAGCGCTTTGTTTGCAAAGGGGAAAAAAAATTTCCTCATTTGAATAGTTATTATTGAACAGCATCTCTTCTTACGGGTTTGGTCATTTTCATAATGACCGCCTGGTAATTATGAAAATGACCCCTGTAACTGTTATAACTCTCGCATGTAATTTTGGTCATAACGGTTATGACCAGGTGGTTATTATAAAAATGACCCGCTTTTTGGAACTCAACAATCCTTATGACCACACGGTCATAACAGGAATGAAATGGCCTGAAACATGACTTTTCTAATTTTTTATTATTTTTTTGGACGAGGGTAATAACTGTTATGACCACACGGTCATAACAGGAATGACCTTCCCTTGAAAATGGCCTGAAACATGACTTTTCTAATTTTTTATTATTTTTTTTGGACGAGAGGTCATAACTGTTATGACCACACGGTCATAACAGGAATGACCTTCCCTTGAAAATGGCCTGAAACATGACTTTTCTAATTTTTTATTATTATTTTTGGACGAGAGGTCATAACTGTTATGACCACACAGTCATAACAGGAATGACCTTCCCTTGAAAATGGCCTAAAACATGACTTTTCTAATTTTTTATTATTTTTTTGGACGAGAGGTCATAACTGTTATGACCACACGGTCATAACAGGAATGACCTTCCCTTGAAAATGGCCTGAAACATGACTTTTCTAATTTTTTATAATTTTTTTGTACGAGAGGTCATAACTGTTATGACCACACGGTCATAACAGGAATGACCTTCCCTTGAAAATGGCCTGAAACATGACTTTTCTAATTTTTTATTATTTTTTTGTACGAGAGGTCATAACTGTTATGACCACACGGTCATAACAGGAATGACCTTCCCTTGAAAATGGCCTGAAACATGACTTTTCTAATTTTTTATTATTTTTTTGGACGAGAGGTCATAACTGTTATGACCACACGGTCATAACAGGAATGACCATCCCTTGAAAATGACCTGAAACATGACTTTTCTAATTTTTTATTATTTTTTTGGAACGGTCATAACAGGAATGACCTTCCCTTGAAAATGGCCTGAAACATGACTTTTCTAATTTTTTATTATTTTTTTTGGACGAGAGGACATAACTGTTATGACCACACGGTCATAACAGGAATGACCTTCCCTTGAAAATGGCCTGAAACATGACTTTTCTAATTTTTTATTATTATTTTTGGACGAGAGGTCATAACTGTTATGACCACACGGTCATAACAGGAATGACCTTCCCTTGAAAATGGCCTGAAACATGACTTTTCTAATTTTTTATTATTTTTTTGGACGAGACATGACTTTTCTAATTTTTTATTATTTTTTTTGGACGAGAGGTCATAACTGTTATGACCACACGGTCATAACAGGAATGACCTTCCCTTGAAAATGGCCTGAAACATGACTTTCTAATTTTTTATTATTATTTTGGACGAGAGGTCATAACTGTTATGACCGGTCATAACAGGAATGACCTTCCCTTGAAAATGGCCTGAAACATGACTTTTCTAATTTTTTATTATTATTTTTTGGACGAGAGGTCATAACTGTTATGACCACATGGTCATAACAGGAATGACCTTCCCTTGAAAATGGCCTGAAACATGACTTTTCTAATTTTTTATTATTTTTTTGGACGAGAGGTCATAACAGTTATGACCACACTGTTATGACTACCCGGTCATAACCATTATGACCACCCGGTCATAACCATTATGACCACACTGTTATGACCCACCCGGTCATAACACTTATGACCACACTGTTATGACTACCTGGTCATAACCGTTATGACCACACTGTTATGACTACCCGGTCATAACCGTTATGACCACACTGTTATGACTACCCGGTCATAACCATTATGACCATCCGGTCATAACTGTTATGACCTGTACTAAAAAATGGCCAAAAATGTTAGATTTAAAAAAAAAAAAATTTAACATAGGTCATGATGGTCATAATAAGAATGATATTTACTCAAAAATGGTTAAAAATGTTAGATTTAAAAAAAAAAAAAAAACTTTCGATGAAAGTTTCTCTCTGTAAATGAAAGTTTCGATGGTCATAAAAAAAAAAAAAAAAAAAAAAAGTTTCGATGGTCATAACAGGAATGACCTTTATTCAAAAATGGCTAAAAATGTTAGATTTAAAATAAATAAAAAACTTTCGATGGAAGTTTCTCTCTCTAAATGGAAGTTTCTCTCTATTATATGAAGATTTGAGTTTCAAAATGGGTGGGGGGCTAGGCGAAAAAGTGAAAAAAAAAAAGATTCCGGTGGGTGGTAACTCTTTCTCTCTCTAGATTTCAGTTTTCTCTCTCTAAAACACTGTAGATGTTGGTCTGTGCATAAAAATTTTTTGAGCCATGCGAGGGAGAGAGATATTTGAGCTGAAGGAGATGAGGGTAAACCCGTAATTTGATATACATTAAATGCTGTTGGGCCCCACATTAAGTGCTAGTAATGAAGGAAAAAAAAAGTAATGTTATTTTTAATAATAAAATTTTTACAGGTGCTAAAAGTGAAATTAACTCATTTTTATATGTAATTTCAAGCGAAAGATATTTCCTAGTCGTGCATTTACGTCCGAACAATATTACACAGTGTCCAAATTATCCAATGCAGAAAGGTTGGTTTTTATTTTTGTTGGCTATACGCCATGAGTGACTGGATATTGAATCCTTGCATTTCTATCCCAAATGATGTCTAACCACTCTTATGATGTCACCTTATAAAGATTATTCTATTTAATATTCTATTCATGTTCTATTTGTTAATTCACTAAACTCTCTTAATGGGTTAGTCAGGGAGAGGAGAGAGAAAGAGAGTTAGTGGATTAACTAACGGAATGCGGAGAGAAAAAATGAATTGAATTATCTTTATGAGATGACATTATAAGAGCAATTGGATATTATTTAGGATATGAAATTTTGGATAGAGGATACGGTTCCCTTGGATTGATAGGAAGCTCAACTTTATGGCTCTTAATGTGGCCAAGTGTGCTCGTTAGACTAATCGGGATGTGTGGTTTTTTTGTTTTTTGTTTTTTTCTATTATGTTGTTTCGGTTATAGTGTTTTCTCGTAGTTGGTAAATATGATTAGTGCTTATTATTTATGGTACTCAGGATAATTAGTACTGTGGTAATTACTTAGACACAAAAGAAAATAACCTAGATCAATACTATTTTATAAAATGCTTTTTTTTTTTTTAATTAGTTCCATATTAAATTAAAAAAAAAAAAAAAAACTGACCCTTAGATTTTCTTCATAAACCACCATGACGGTTTATGACTCTATGAGCGTGTGGTTCTGACACATGCTCTCTCCAAACCAATAAATATTAGAGATCCTCTCCCCTCCTTTATTTTATTCACTAGTGCTGGCCATACTATTTAATTAACATTGTAGTCAAGTATAATGTGAAAAAAGAAGGTGTAAAATATCTATACTTGATGCTGTTCCAAATCCTAGGAGAAATATATAAAAAAAAAAATGCATAATTATAATAGGATACATCAAACAAAAAGAACCTTTTTTTCCCCCCTACGCAAACCAATTCTTATGACAAACTATATTTAAATATCTCAACCAAGAAGCAAATGGATGCATGATATAAATTGTTGAAACAATGGCGTTCACAAATCACTCCAGAGCTATTCGTCTCCAATATGAAATTCAGACTCGCGCCACCGGCAACCACCGCAATATATCGTACTCAGAATGGAGATCATGATCGCTAATTTCTAGAGAAACAGTTGAATCTCGAATTTGGTTAATTAGCTAATTCATATTATAGAAAAGAGAGAAGTTGCTTTTTGACATTTTCTGGATTGCGGGCCCATTACTATATGCTCATTCCCAATTAGGCGTGCAAGACTTTACCACTTCGAAATCAATATAATCTACCGTCGACTTATAGATTTAATCTAATATGTAACAAATTCAATGATACCATGAAAGCTGAATATGCAGCTACTTCAGAAGCTATAAAAGAAATATATACTCAATGAAAAGATTCTTTCTATTATTTCTGTACCTTTAGATTTTCTTTGTAAACGGCCTTTATGGTTTATGAGAATGGTTCTCACACGTCCTCTCTACAAGTTTAAAATATATGATTTTTGTAAAAAAAATATGAAAAAGAGAAAACAGGGGAAAGTTTTCCCCTGCCACTGTAAGTTGGCTGCACAGCAGCCACTGAACCCAGCAGCGCCACGGTGCTGGTCAGGTGCCACCGTGGCGCTGTACTAGCCGCCGAACGCTGGTGCTGCAGCACTGGTGAGGGGCGCCGCAACGCTGGGCCGGATATTAAAAAAAAAAAAAGGAAAAGAAAGGGAAAAAAAAAATAGGGTTTTGATATTTAAAATACATGATATTTTTACAATAAGATACATTTTTAGAAAGATGGTTTTGATGTTTAAAAATGTATATTTTCTTATGATAAGTTACAATTTTAGAAAAATATGGATTTTAAGCTATAGTATCAAAATGAAAGTTTTGTAACTAAAAAGAGAATATGAAATTGGAATTTAATTCTAATTTCCATAAGATCGGCAAAGATTATTTTAAGGAAAACTTTTAAAGGTAATTTCAAATAAGTTTGGAAGGAGATTTTCATGTGATAAGAAAAATATAATTTTTTTAAGGTAAAATATAAAAGTTTATAATGTTGATATAAATTAGAAAATGGGATTAGTTATTATATCCAACCTTTTTGAAATAATTAAGAAGATATATTCTTTCAAAGTTAAGAACACAATAACCATATAACCAACATTAGTAAGGAATTAAATTAATTAATTCCTCCTTATAAAAGGCATTTGGATAAAATTGTCACGAGAGTATTAAATTAATACTCGTACCATATATATCTTTCAGGACAATACTTGACTGTAGTCTAATTTAAAGTCACAGAAATGCTTTGTATAAGATAAGTACAAACCTTATCTATAATATAAAAATAGTAATTTTTTTCTCTAATGTTTGGATTAAGCACATGCCATGTTAGGGTTATGTGACTTGAATCCATGATTATGTCATGTAATAAGTATGCCATGATATATTAAGATCATGATAAGTTATAAGTATGCCATGCTATGTTATGAAGATGAGTTAGATGCATGCCATGCTATGTTATGAAGATGATTTATAAGTAAGCCATGATATGCTATGAAGATGATTTATAAGTATGCTATGATATGCTATGATAATGATTTACGAATATGCCACGATGATTTGTTATATGCAAGCCATGTTCACATGATGCCATGCTATGTATAGATGTGTCACTTTTATAAGTATGCCACATTTTCATAGTATGCCACCTTTTACATTAATGCCATAAATTACAAATATGCCACAGATCAGGCATGCCACACTTGTACATTTATGCCATGTTTACACAAGTGCCATGTTTACATTTATGCCATGCATTAAATTATGTTATTGCTATAATGTCATGTTATTGCATATGAACTGTGACTAATAAGATCACAACTATTATAAGCGCTAGTCTTAGACCAAGTCTTTGAATAAGACTTTTAATAGAAGTATGATGATAGGCATACTCACTTAAGTGAAGACTAAGATTAATTATAAGAATAGTAAGGTGTCGTAATAACCTCTGAGCTATGGGAGGGTTTATATATATTAAGTTCTAGTTTTAAAATTCTAGATTTATTCCTAAACTTGTTAAAGATCTTGCAAACCCTAATTTTCTGTTGAAGCGTACATCCGATATGTATACATAGGGCCCAAACATAAGTTAAGATGAGAAGTTCATAATGGAGAATAAGACTTGAAAAATTGAGAATAATCGGATTACACTTATTTTCCATAATGAATAATAATCGGATCGCATCCATATATGCTAAGTTTTCTATGTTGTTATTTCTGCAAGACAATGTTTGCACATTTGCTGAGCAAATGCTCATCAGATATATTTATACTATAGGTAAGAAGCCTACAGTATAATGAATGTAAGACATTGCAAACGGTGACGAAGAGGAGGTGGTGTGGGATATCACTAAGCAGTTTTTTTCACAAACTAATTTTGATTAATTATGGTTATGTTATGTTTATATAAGTATCTATGTATATATCTGGGATTTGCTATATATACATATAGATGATGATAAGATATATGTATGTATATATATATATATATATATTCTGGGAATGTTATGGATAGTGAACTAGTGTGTGTATGTAAGTGTGTGTGTGTGTGTGTGTGTGTGTGTGTGTGTGTATTTGGCATTGTGATATATGTGTATATTATGGTTTCGGAACTATGGAATAGACTTGGTTTGACAAGCCAATGTTTAAATACATAAGTAAGTATGATAGTAAGAACGATTTTGTTTAGGCTAAGGTTGGTATAAGGAAATCATATGTTATGTTTAGTTAAATGAAGCTATACGAGCTAAGTTGATTTTTGATTGAAAAAGTTTAAAGTATTTTAATGTCTAAGTATTTTAAGAAGTTTGATTTGAAAGTATTTAAATGTTTTTGTTTTTGTTTTTAATTATTCTATAATTTTAAGATTAAGATTAAGTATTTCAAATAAGTTTATAATAAGTAGTAATTAGTAACGGCCTATGTAGTTGGGTCGTTACAGTGAATTACTTATATTTTTAATTTCAGTCTTTTATTCTTCGAAGGCATGTAAATTTGACTCTCTCTAGACTAGGTTTTAGATACATGTACTTTTATTTTTTGTATTTGTTTGTTTGTGTGATGATATCGGAGATTGGATTTTCAAACTTGTTTTTTTTTTTTTTGTGACAAAAACTTAATATTTCGAAATGTCCATTGATTTGATTAAAAACCACTTGAGGGCTTTATATAATAAAAATGGTAGACTTTGGGGCAATTTATTACTTGACCCAACACGGGGATATATTTTTCAAAATGGCTAAAAATGAAATTTTATAAAAGATATGAGTGAATTACGGAATATTATGTGTTTTATCTATTCGATGATTTTAAGTACGTGTTTACTTTTAATTAAACCCCTCCATGTCATTATCCCCTGTTTCGGGTCGTGACAGGCAAACTCGGTGGGCGATTTCATCGTCTGATTTGCATCTGGGTGCTTCCCTTAAGGTTCCTGCTGCTTTATTGTCAGAGTTTTTCTGATGCACTTCTTTTCCTTTTGGAGGCTTGGCCTCGTGGAATTTTGTCTTGCTTTGTTGTGGGCTGTTTGTCTTGTGCCCGGGGGTTATTATGCTTTTCTATTTAAAAAAAAAAAAAAAAAAAAAAAAAAAATTAATTCTAGGGGCAAATTTGTTATTGAACATTCAATCTTCCAATTTCCATTGTAAACGAGCACCACATGTCATTTTCCGTTAACAATTTAATGAAATGGATAAATTTGCAAACATTCAAAAGTTCTAAGAGATCGAATATTACAAACAGAACTTCAAAGGACATTTAGTTCTAAGAGATCGAATGTTACAAACAGAAATTCAGAGGGCATTTCGTGATAAGGCCTAAAGTTTAGGGCCTATAAAAAAATCTTACATAGATATTAGCACACACTCAATTCACTAGCAATGTTTTTTTTTTTTTTTTTTTTCCTGAAAACAAATCAATTAAAATAAAGGAATAAAATGGTTTGTGGTCCATTTTTGAATGTAGATTTAAAAAAAAAAAAAAAAAATCGACAAAAGCTCACACCCACTTTTTCGGATTCTTGAACCTTCTAGAGTAACTAGTTTAAATTATGTGCTTCACACATATCAAACATATACATAGTAAAATTATTGAGTACTTAATTAATATATATAATGTCAATGTTTTTAATGACACAATATTTTTTGACACTGGTTCCAAAAAAATTATTTTGACATATGTATTAGACTATCACAAAAAAAGTAAATACATATTTAAAAATATTTTTATCAATACATATTTGATTTAAAAAAAAAAGTAAATCCTTCCAAAAAAATTTATCGAAATAAAAAAATAAGAATAAAAAAGACAAATTTACGAAACATTATTGAAGGAAAAAAAGAAAAAGAAAAAAGAAACGACATCATCATGAAAATATATAATTAACTTAACTAAATTTTTTAGTAGTATTTTAAGAAATTCACTCGTTTAATATAGTTATAGATAGATCATGGATATAGATAGATTCAGCAAAAAAGTTAAATACAATTTAAATATAAAAAAGATTTGCCATAAAATACAAATTAAAATGTAAGAATAGGCTGTCACGCCCCGACTTACACCATCTACGTAGGGGAACGACTACGTAGACGTGGGCCGGGTCGTCACCTACTTATATACTTAAATTAAACTTGCGGAAAATTTGGGAAAGATTTTCTTTTTTTTTTTTTTAACCCCCTTTTTTTTTTTTTGAACTTTATTTTAAAACTTTCAACTGACTGGTAGGTACTTCCTCGAGTACCGAACTTTCAAACCTTCCTTGAAGGCCATCTAAATCATGTTGTAGACCAAACCCGAACTAATGTGGGTTGGTACCACAAGAGGCAACTTGCTTGCCTTATATAAACTTTGTCATCCATATTTAAAACGTCATGAAAATACGAAAACCCTTTTTGATTACAACATATTTTATAGAGTATATATATATTTTTTCAAAAGCTGTGGCAGTGTCCATCCCACATTTAACAGTCCGCAGCACCAGCCTTCCACAGTATTGCATCAGAGATTGCTGGCAGGATACTTACCTACAGCATAGACTTAAGACGTGAGCTTTCGCTCAGCAAGTACAACTATCACATCCGCGACACAAAACATATCATTGTGCATGAACCAATTATAATCTCTTATGAATCAATTATGGATTTATAACATAATTTAGTTCTATTCCTTTACATATCATGTGTGCTCGTACCGTGGTACATAGCCAAGGAATGGTTGAAGGTGGCAGTCCGTTTTAACTCAAACCATGAAACACAAAGTTTAACATGGAGTAGTTTAGGTAGCCTTCCAATCCAACTCAAACCATGAACCATACCATTTAAACCCGCCTTTGTGGCAAGTCGGCACGACACAACATTCTACTTGTCTTGTTCTTACCAAGTGGTTTAATATTAGTGAACATGCTTCATGATGTCACAATATTATAACATATTCAACATTAGTCAAAACATGGCCTTTTTGAAAACATGGCATTTCTGAAAACATGGCATTGCATGTCATAACATAACTTAGTATATCATAACTATAGCATAGCATAACACATTATCACATATCAGCACATTACATCAGGCAACAAAGGGCCTATGCTGTAGGCGGAGTTGTACTTACCTCTCTCGTTATGTCCTACGAAGTGCTGCTCCTCCTCTGGGTATAGCTGCAGGTTTCCTCCTGCTAGTTGAAGGACATAGGTAAGGGTCTAATTAGTATTGTGGAATGTTGGGGATCTAACCAACATGTCTACATATTCCTAGTTGTATGTCCCCGATACTAGATGTCTTACTGGGTTACAAATAGTAACCCTATACCTTAGCCCAGTTTGTTAATCTTGGTGTCCTTTAGGGTTATCTTGACTAACCCTTAAGGTTATACTAAAATCCACATGTTAGTCAACCAAAGTCAACTATGATCAACAATGGTCAACTTCGGTCAACTATGGTCAACCCTTGTTGGGTCAACCTTTGGGCCTTGAGCTTGACCCAGTAACTCGGGTATAACTCCCGGTTACCTTTCGTAAACTAATCGCTTTCTATACTCCAACTTGCAAAAATTCATTTTCCCTTACTTGGAAAATTTAGGGAAATTAATCCCAAAACTTCATAAAAATCCTTTACTTAAATCGTAAAAATCCAAACTCTTGGATTAGTGCTTTATAAAATCATTTGAGGTTGAAAACTGCCCTTGGAACAGTTTTCCATAATCGAAACAATAGTTTGTAGTAGAAAAATAGTTTTCTAGAGACATTGGAAATGCTATTGGTGCAGGAATTTTCGGATTCCCTGCGCACCCTTCGAAAAACGACCCCAGTTTAAAAATCGGTTCGTAATTTGAAAAAGTTTTTTTCACGAAAGTTGTAGCTCTCAAAAAATACTAAAACTTTCGTGTTTTACAAAAATTCCAATTCAGCCTAGATTCGTCCCAGTTTTTGTTTGAAACTGGCTGATCCCGAAAAAACTGAGTGAAAACTGGGTCTGGGGATTAGCCACGGGTTTTGGGGTAAACGGAGGCCATTGGGGCCTTATTTTTGAAAACGGGTCAAGTATCCCCCTAGGAAAAATCGTTCCGAACAACATTCGTGTTTTAAGTTTCTCCAAATTCGGCCTCTAAGGGCCTCAAATTTCCATTTTCCCGAAACTGGTCAGTTTTCCCCGAAAATGGCAGTTTTCGGTTTTAAGTTCGTTTTACGTAAATTTTACGTGCACACTACCTCGAACGGCTTCGGCCGTGAGCCTACGACGACCTGCAGTGCTTCTAACGTAACACATGCAGTCATATATCATTTAAACATCTTCATGCAAAGCAAAACCCTTGGGTGTTCTTGCACCAAACCAGGGTTTGCAAAACGTTTGATTTGCAACACCATACATCAATCAAACACAACCCTAAAATCCTAATTAAGGCAGAAAATTAAATGAGCTTATGCTCATACAAATCAACTTGAAATACATTTAAATTTCCCAAATGAAATTTAAATAAAACACTTAGGGTTAGAGGATTTATACCTTCCTTTTTGGCTGCCAACAAGTCCGGATTTCCCCTCCAATCGGGGTTCCAATTTTCGGCCTCTCCCACATGAAAATACACAAATTTAAATCAAAACTTAATTAAAGAACTAGAGGGGTTTAGGAGAATAGGATTACCTTTACTTCTTGAGATTAGATCTAACTTTGGATCTAAACTTTTCTTCTAACTCCTTGCTCAAGAAATCCGGTTTTCCCCTCTATGGAATTCTCTCAAGATTTTCGGCCACCACACCTTCCTTTCTCTTCCTTTCTTTCTAGCTTTTCCTTCTAATTTTTCTCTAGCTTTTTGCTCAAGAAAAAACCGACCAACACATGGTCTTTCTTCTCCCTTGAAGTTCCGCTTCTAGTGGAAGGAAAAAGGAGAATGAAAAGCTAAAGTTTTCCTAATTACATCTAAGGGTTTACTTGCTCAACAAGCCCCCCCCTTAGGTGATGTGGTGTGGCCTTATTGGCTAGCCATTCCCTTGGAGAACAAGGGAAGACTTCTTTCCATAAAATCCAATGAGGATTTGATGAGGTGTCCCCCCCCTAGATGATGTGGTCGGCCATGAAGACTAAGAATGCAAGTGCTTGCTCAACAAGCCATGCTTACATCACCTAGCCTATGTCACCTTGGTGACATCTTTTGTTGACATCATCAAGCAAAATTTGCTTGTTTTCCAAGACACACACAACCGGCCTTTACATGTGTGGGAGCCAAAAGTTGGCTTGCTCAACAAGCCTTTCTAGAGCATACACTTGTCACCATGCATGCTATCAAGCCATGTGTGAACCAAAATTGGCTTGCTCACCAAGCTTCTTGATTGCTTATCTCTCCTTGCTTGTGTCACCTTGCATACCTAAGCATATTTCCTTGTTTTCCAAGGATGAAGAACCGACCATAGCATGTGTGGGAGGCAAAGAAAAATCTTTTCAAGCTTATCTCTAGCTTAATTGCTTGTTCCAATGTAACCAAGCTAACTAAATTTGTAACCAACCATTGGCTTAGTTCAACTCTAGTTGGAGACTTGGTTAGGAATATCCATAAATTCCATAATTCAAAAATTACATACTTACTTACTTTTATTAAAATTACACTTTAATCCTTAATGACAAAATATTTACACTTTAGTCCCTGTGAGGTGGACGGTGTTGGTGGAGCCACTTGGCTTCAATTCCATACATAATGGTCCATTTAATTCCCAAAAATCCTTAAATATAGGGTTTCAGTCCATTTCCCTACTAACTTAATCAATACTAATACTGTTTTTCACTTAAAACAGTACTGTTTCACTAAATTGCAGTCCGGAGTTCATCTTCGTAAAATTGGACTGTGTATGGATTTTTCTTCTCAGAACTTGAAACTGCTAAATCCCCATTGCTCCAAATATTATTCACAATTATTCTAGAGCGATCTCATACCTTGACTTTTGGTCAACTTTGACTATCTTGGTCAAACTTTGACCATCATGAAATCATGAAATTTCAACACGTCATTTTCCTTAAAATGCCTTATACTGGCCTAAGTAATCCATCGTTGAGTCTCGTAACTAATTAAATGAGAACTCAAACTTATACCGATATTCCATTCCAAACATGATCTAGACTTAAGTTTTCCTTGTTCAAAGGAAATCTAGAGTCATAAAAATTTGGGTTATTACATAGGCAACACACTTAAAGACAAACAAGAGTAGGAAAACAAGATAAAGCTGATTACAAAACCGTGTGAAGACAGCGTGCCTCTCTCTCTCTCTGAAAGCAATTTGCAGGGTACCATAAGTAATTAGTAATTAGCAACCACGAAGTTATCGGTCTTTTCTAGTTGCTAAATAACTAAATAAACGGTGACGAATTCAACAGTATAGGATTTGAATAGTAAAGACAAGATACAATAATGGAATATATGACTTTCTAAAAGGAACTATATTGCATGTAGTATTAAAAAAAGATATTCTACTGACGAAAAGTACCAGATTATCACTAATTTTCTTGATTTTACGTTTCTCTATTTAATGTAAATTTTCTTGATTTTCACTAATATGACTTCTATATTTTGTGGTTGTTGTTGATAATAGTGTAGTTTAATTTGAGTTTGAATCCAATTTTATTTTTGGGGTTATAATTAGACAGGGAGATTAAAATGCTAGTACTACACTTACAACGCCTGTTAGGATTGGAGATTCAATTAATATATACATAAACACATATGAACAATGTGCGCGTTTGGACTCGTATAATATAGAGATGGGTGCAAAACTATAACTCCTATAAAATTCTACTCAAGACGAAGCTTGTGATCCCTAATTTTTAGATTTAGATGCCATTCCATATGGATAAATGATCGCAAAACTATTTAATAATAATCAAATGATTCAAACAATAATTCCTACTACTACTAGGTCTTATAGTAAAAACTCTCAAATACACTAATGTTTCCCTTTTTCCGTATTAAAAAAAAAAAAAAAACAAACAAACACACACACACACAATTAACCTTACCTCGATCATGAAGAGAGACAATTAATTTCTTTTATGTTTTTTGAGTTTGGGACCGCACCCAAATAGGCAGCTCAAGCCCAAAAATTTATATGAGCAAATTGGTTTGGGGTTTGTCCCCATAACCAAAAGGTTAATTGATTATTTACGTGCTAACAAAATAAAAAAAGATTATTAATTATGTGGGGGCCCAATACTCCCTTGTAAAAGTGATGATGCCAAACCAAGGAACACTACAGGTTGATGTTTCAGTTCAGTTCACACTGACACTGACACTAGAAACGTCCTTGAGCATATTTATAGAATATTTAAACTGAAAGCCTTCAATGCTAAATTACGCATGTATTTTGGACCTTGAGATCCAATTTAATCCAAACAAAAAAATTCAATTCATTTTCATTTCTTTCTGAAAAACCAACATCAAATTTACTATTTATAGTTTTTATCACTTAAATTTTAAAGGTTCATAATTTTACATATATATGTTCAAATGTGATAAATATATATATATATATATTAAATTATATAGAGTTTCGAGACGAACGAAACAAGTTCCATAATGGTATATTTTTTCCAAATAAATTTTATGTTTTTACACTTTTTAGTTTCAATAATTCAAACGCCTCACCAACGTACATTCATTTTAACTCAATTCCAACCTTAAAAATTCAGTTTTAACCTGTGCGCCAAACGCATGCTCAATCACATGCATGTTTTTTTTTTTTTTTTTTTTGGGTTCAACAATCAAGTGCATTTGGGAGGAAGATGTTAATGGTTGTTTAGTTTTAGTTAAGATGAATATCTTGCCTCCAAAAGGATGGATAGAGTGATTGTGAATTCGCTTTAAATTAGACTCCTGTTAAGAAAGTGGTCTAAGTTCGAGTCACCTATATTATCTTAGAATGTTTTTAATATGAGAAAATAAAAGAGTGCTACTCGTGGGATCCATTTTTCTTGCGGGGAAAAAAAAAATCCATATCCCTCGTGCAATACTGCCACGTATCCTTTTTCTTCATTTATTTAAAAATAAATATATACTTTCCACATGTATGTTCTGATTGTCAAGCCAGAAACCGTACGCATCTTTTCTGCTTCTTTTTCGAATTGGATTAGAGAGCTTCAACACTGGTCTTTTGCCGTGAACCATTCGTCTGTTGATAAAAGTATCAACAATTAATTCACAGTACAGACTTCGAGCAATTTCACAACTACGCACAATTAGAGGTGTTGATGACTCGATCAGCTTTGACCAACGGATGCCGCCTGTAACTGGATGCCTGTGACGGAACAGTGAACCTACGGACAAGATCCACGTGTTGGCTGTTCTCGGAATATACTTCGCGCGAGTAGGCGGAAACGCTTCTCTGCCGAAACCAAATACCCGGATGGTCGGTGCCCCGAGCACTATCTCTGGCCTCCTACCGTGCTCTGCCGAGCCCAGTTCCCCGGGCCGTACTCCCCTAGTGGCCCAGGGTCCTACGTCCGTCACGGCAATGTCCATCAGTAGCTGGCACCGCCCACTTGCTCCTGTCACCTGTCAAACCCTACCGCCCACTGTGCTGGATCTAGGGGCACGTGGCACCAGCCTATTGGACCCTCCGCGCTTGCAAGCCTAGGGTCTGACCGGCCACTAGGTGTCCAGGTAGCCGACCCGACTGGGACGTTCCGAGCATCTGGACCCGCGAGAGGTGCCTAAAAATACAAGGAGAATCCACAAATCCAGGTACGGTCATTTTGCCTTGCTAAAACTCTGCCCCTACTATTGCTCATCAGTACCATTGCTGACTTAAGTATCGGAGTGCCGGCGGTAGACACCACCCTGGTGTCTCCATCATTCCGAGGTGCTTCCCTTTTGCAGGTATTCAACGTCATAGTAACCGGACAGTCCCGACCGGACTACCCGACCACATTGGGTGTTGTTGCCGGAGGCATTTCCGACATCAACAAGAGGTATTTAATACAAGACCACATCATATGGCAAATATTCATACGACAAATGTACATATTAAACGGTGGGTATCGTTTTTTAATCGTGTCATACATAAACAAACGGTTTCAACAAATTACATAGTTGATAATAAAATTAATAATAATTAATGAATATTAAACTTAGAGAGCATTTTATTAAACTCAATCTTGAATGGGCAGCTTATTATTAACCTGTTGAGATGACTTTTTATTAATTTTTTTTATTAAAATAGAATTAAATAAAAATTCAATCTCTTATTTATGAATCCCGTTAGTCTTTTTCATCGTGGGCTTTTTTATTTTTGTAAAAAAATGCTAAGTAGCTTTATAGGCTCACGATCCTACGGATTAACAAAAAGAAATGAAAATGGACAAAACCATTAACATAAAAAAGAAAAAAAAAAACTGATAATAAAAATAACTTAATTTTCGTGTGCATAAACACACGGTATATTTGCAGAAAAAGAAAAACTGTATATCAAAATAAATAAAATAAATAAATAATTTTCGAGTGCATAAACACACAGTATATGAACATTTTAAATTAAAAATATCCTAACAAGAACATAACTTCTATCATAAGCAATGCCAGTTGGGCACTCATAAAATACAAACGAAGTATATATAGTTCTATGTATATAAATTATAATTCATCATTTTCTCCCTTTTAATTAATATTTTTCCCATTAATAGGCGCGCTTCTTATAGTTAATAGATTAATTAACGGATTCAATTAAAGTTATAAAATTAACAGACCAAGATTTGGGATCAGAGAATCTTTAGCGTTGGGATCAGTGAAGTTGCAAGAAACATCAACCACTTATAATCGTCCGTCGGATTGAGTGGGGTCCACTGTCCGTACATGCGAGAGGCTGAGTCCTGCTATAAAAATGTCAACGTACTCGACAGAAAATGAAGGCAAGAAGAGTCTCATTCTTTTTTTTTTTCTCAGAAAAAAAATCACTATCTGATCTAAGATCAAGCAGTTGCGAATTGACCCTTGGAGCAAGCCAACGTTGAGGTTTATGGGAAAGTCCTCTCGGAAACAGACGTAACTAACAAGATGTCGGTGCCGACTCATTGGGTGGGGAAAAAGAGTCTGCTTCCAATGCCGAACCCAGGAGAGCCAACAGTGCTGCCGGTTAGGGATCAGAACGGCAACGACACCACTTTACGATTGGAGGTTCGGTTGCCGACACAAGACCAGAGACACTATAACCCGAGACCAGTTTTCATGTTTGAAGAGTGGAGGGATCTAGTGGATGCTTATGATCTTAAGAAAGGTGAGAGCGTTTACTTTTGGCGGGAAGGAGGCTATCTCAGGGTTAAAGTCCACACTCCACCTCGTTATATTACCAGCTTATTCGGTATCAACATCTACGGTTGGCGACGCTATCACGTTGATGCAACTGGCAACTGCATCTATATGTGCTCGAGAGCTCTGATGATGACCAGGTCATAATATATATATATATATATATATATATATATTTGTGTGTTTGTTTATTCCCAGATTTGATTTTCTGTTGTTTGTTATTCCCAGATTTTGATTATCCGTTGTTTGTTGTGTGAGAGCCTTATTTCCTCAGGCTGTTGTCTTGTTGTTGTTGTTGTCGTCGTCGTTGAAGTTGCTTAATTTGAGTTTTAATATCCAGTTTTGTTTTTGGGCTCTTTCGCTTCAATTGCACAGCAACATTAACTTCAAAAAATCTCTGTTACTGGGCAATGAGAAATTGCCGGAAACGAACGGCACCTCATACATGGCATGAAAAATGGAGGGCGTTGGTTTAATTTCAAAATATAGTCAATTAATTAAAAAAAGAAAAAAGAAAAGAAAAGAAACATCCACCTCCCAAAATATTATCAACTATGCTCAGGATCAAAGAAAAGAAAAAAGAAAAAACAAAGTACTTTAACAACCAAAAAAAAAAAAAAAAGAAGTAAAATGGTGTTAGGACATAAGCAAGTCAAGTGGATTTTAGATAGATCATTAGATGTAAATTAAGTTAAAAAAGAATAAGATTGAACCATAAGATTGAAAGATTAAAATACAAAAGTAGAAATCTTATTGCCACTTTAATATAAAGTTATAGATTACGAGTACATGTTAGCTTCTGTGGAAAGTTTTTATTTTTAATTGTCTAATTCAAAGGTGGAACAAATAACTAGTCGAAAAGGCAACACACATAAAGAGAAACAAGAGGAAAAGGCAACCCACATAAAGAGAAACAAGGTAAAGGCAACACACATAATTTTGGCTAACAAAAAGATGGTCACAAAAACACACAATATTTATGCTTTATCATAGGTAAATTAAGTAATTTGCATCCGTGTGTATCTATCCTATATATATATATATATATATATATATATGTATGTATGTATCCTTTATTCTCTTACACCTCAATATCAATTTGTGCAAATTTGATTGGTTTCAATTTTTTTTTTTTCCAAAAATTATTTTTTTACTTTATTTTTGAACTGTTGCCTATTCTAGGCTATAATTGGCGTATAGAAATAGGATAGACAAAGTTGTTGTCTACTGAAGTTAATATTGGCGCAAAAATTACTCTAGATAACTGCTTTTTTGATTGGTTGTGGCATGTTAACTTACTCAATCTTACTAATTAATTATTTGTAATTTATATTGATTTGGCTGCAATTAAAAGTTTTCAAATGCTTCTTTTTCATACAATTTTTTAAAATATTATTTTTAAGAATATGATCCTAGTAATTACCTTTTTAGTAAATTGCTCTATTGAAATCATTTTGCGATTTTTTTTTTTTTTTTTTTTTTTTTTTGAAATCTAATGTTATTGTTAATATGATCCTAGTAATTACCTTTGAGAGGGGGAGAGAGAGCACCGCTTTCTTTGCTTAATTATTCTTGAAGGTTTCAGATTTCGTTAGATGGAATGTCAGTGTAATTGATTTGTCTTCGGTTAAAAAAATTACTACTGATTTGTGTATTATGGGGAAAATCCTGACTATGAAGCCATACAACCATGAAACCTTCAAATCGGTGATGAGATACTTGTAGCGGATGGAGAGAGAAGAACAAAGTATTCTCACAATGGAACCTTGGTTCTTTGATAAATCGCTTGTGGTGGGTGTTGAAGGAAATGGAATGAATAGTGTTTGGCCAGATTTTGGGTCCAGGTTTTCAATCTACCTATAAGGGGTATGATTGAATCCATAGGACAGGTTGTAGGGAAGATTGTTGGGGTCCGATCGGGTAAAAAAAAAAAAAAATTGCTTGAATGTGAATACAGATTCTTCTGGAAGATGTGTAGGTGGTTTAATGAGGATTCGGGTTTTATTGGACACAGCTGGGGGGGTGGGATGGGGAGATTGTTAATGTTGATTTGAAGTATGAATGAATGCTCGATTTCTGTTATGGGTGTGGGATTGTTGGGCATGCTGTCTCGATGTGTCCTGAAGAGGACAATTACGTAGATGCCGAAGAACTCGGGTATGGCGATTGGTTGAGAAGTGAGTCCACTGGTCGTTCCCAAGCAAGGTCAGGTGTTGTGATTTGGTAAGAGGAAAGGCTATTTCGTCTGGTCGAAGTGGTGGTGATCGATCTCGGAGAGTGCGAGAGACGGCAGATAAGGGAACGTTTCTGATTACAACGATTTCTTCGCCGGCTACGGAAAATGCGGCTCCGGATATTCAGGGATGCTCCAAGACAGAAAACCAAGGATTGACTTCGGAGAGAGCCATGGAGCGTGTTGATTTCTCTATCAAGAAAGTAGGGAATGTTGTAATTTCGAAGGCGAAAGGGGCAGAACGAGGAGATTCTGATTTAGGGGTAAAAGCCATATTAGGCCCCGGAGGTGTTGGCCTAGTGCGGAAGTGAGGGATAAGAATGGAAATAGCCCAACAACTGAAAGTGGGTCTGACTGATTGGGCTGAGCACGTTCTGAGGCTCCAACACAAATATCGGTTGGTGTGACTACTGAAAAACGACAGGCTGTTTTGAAGGCCTGGTTTTGTTTTTTTCGAGTTCTTCCCTCGAAGAAAAACTGGAAGCGTCTGGCTCGTGAGAAGAATGTTGGGACTGAGACAAATGCTTCTTCCAATTTGGGGAAGAAAATAAGAGAAATTGCAGATGGTATCGTCTCTGTGGCAGAGTGGGGAGATGTCAAGATTAGGAAATTTCTGTCATCTATTTTTACTCAATTGGATGGGGGGGTCGACGGAGGCTGAAACCCAGCGCCGTCGACCTCAATGAAGCTCTTATGTTGGAATGCTCGGGGCTTGGGGAGTCCCCGGGCATTTTAAAGGACGTGGAAGTTACTCCGCAAGTATTCTTCCGTGGTGGTGTTTTTGTTGTGAAACTAAATTGGAGGGGCTTAGAGCAAAATCCGTTATTCGTCGATTAGGTTTTGCAAATGGGGGCTTCTTTCTTAATTATGAAGCAAGTAAGGGTGGATTGCTGATTCTCTGGAAAGATGATGTGGACCTGTCTATAGTTGGCTACTCAACGGGGCACATTGATTCGGAGATTGTTGATAAGGAGGGTCTGAGATGCAGATTCACATGGGTGTATGGACACTCCAACAAGAATGAAAGGATGCATACTTGGGAACATAGAGCTTACTTTTACAAACTCTCCTGAAGAATGATGGAGGACGTCGTGGGAAGGGGGAGAGGAGACGACCTTCGCTTTGAGCCTTGGTGGATGAAAGACAAGGAGAGCTTGGATGTTATTACAAATGCTTGACAATTCCACTGTTTTGATGGATCAGTGGTTAATGGGCTTGCTAAATGCGCTGCTGAATTAAGGGTTTGGAGCATAAACAAGTTTGGCAACCTTCCCGAAAGACTCAGGAAAGTGCAGGAGCAGTTACAGAAGTTGTACCAGAGTGCCTCTACTAGCGAAGATTAGGAATTAATCAGAAGCTTGGAGAAAGAAATGGACCAGCTATTGGTGTTGGAAAAACATTATTGGCACCAGTGGGTGCTGACTGAATGGATAAAGGCGGGGGACAAAAAATACTAAGTTCATCTGTAGTAAGGCATAACAGAGGCATGTTAAGAAAGAGATTGATGGATTAGAAGATGCTAGTGGCTCTTGGAAGACAGATGATAACGACGTTGGAGACATTGTGGAAGACTTTTCGTGAGATTTTTACCCTCGTCAAACCCTGTGCAGGATGATATTTCTCAGGTGTTGATCCTTGTATCTCACAAGAGATGAACGATTATTTGGATGAGCCTTTCACTGATGATGAGTTCAAACGAGCTCTTTTTGATATGGGAGGGCACAAAGCTCCCGGGCCTGATGGTTTCCATGCGGCTTTCTTTCAGCGCAATTGGGATGTGGTAGGGCTTGCAGTTTCTCTAAAGCCTGTCTTGGAGTTCTGAATAATGGGGCTGATGTGGCGGCGTGGAATTAAACGTATGTATGTCGTATCCCTTAGATTAAAGCTCATAAGAAGGTTAGTGATTTTAGGCCTATTAGTTTGTGTAATGTGATTTATAAAATTTTCACAAAAACACATGCCAATAGGCTTAAAACGGTACTTAGTGAGGGGATTTCGCCTTCCCAAAGTGCTTTTATTCTGGGTCGACTCATTACAGATAATGTGATTGTAGCTTTCGAGCTATTTGCATTGTTTGTGTAGAAAGGGAAACGGAAGGGGAGGTTGGCTTGCGCTCAATTTGATATAAGCAAATCCTATGATGGAGTTGAATGGGAGTTTTTAACGGGTATGATGAGGAAGATGGGATTTGGGAATAGATGGATATCACTAGTAATGCAGTGTATTTCCACTCCCAAGTTTGCTGTTCTCATCAACAGCGAACCAGTGGGGAAGGTGCGCTCTCAGCAAGGTCTGCGACAAGGATGTTCTTTGTCTCCCTATTTATTTCCGATTAGTGCTGAATGTTTATCTGCCTTAATCAAGAAAGCTGATTGGGATGGTTTTATTACTGGATTGACTTGTTCTCGCTATGGGCCTAAAGTAACCCATTTATTTTTTGCTGATGTTAGCTTGGTTTTCTGTAAAACTACTGTGGATGAGTGCAGGAAGGTGAAGGATTTGTTGCAACTTTATGAGAAATCGGCTGTTACCTATAGCCTGAATGTGGGAGAGGATTTGAGACGGGATATTCAAGAAGTCTTGGGGCTAGATGCAGCTTTGGCCATGAGCGCTATTTGGGGCTTCCAACTAAACAAACCTTCAAGGCAATTAAGGAAAAGGTGTGGAAAAAGTTGCAAACTTGAAAGGGGAAGATGTTTTCTCCAGAGGGGAAGGTTTTGATTATAGCTATAGCTTTAGCTATTCCATCTTACACCATGAGCGTGTTCAGTATTCCGTGTATGTTGTGTGACGATCTCCAAAAATTGATTGCTCTGTTTTAGTAGGGAGGTGATGTGGATGGTAGAAAGATGCACTTGTGCTCTTGGATCTTTGTCACCCAAAGATGGAGGGCGGGCTTGGATTCCGGGATCTCAGCGTGTCCAATCTGTCTTTGCTTGCTAAACAGGCTTTGGCAGCTTATCCAAAGCCCGGATTCGCAAGTCAGGGCTGGTGCTTAAAAGATGCTAGATGAATCCGTTGCTTCATACAAATGTGTAAAAGATGCTAGCCGCACTTTAAAGCCGAGTACTCTATCGTGAAGTTAGCAACTTGAACTAAAATAATTCGAATATATAGATACAATCGGAATCCCAATAAAGAGGTTGAATTGTACGCCAAAATCAAAACACTTAAAAAAGGAAAAACATAAATCTGAAAATTAATAATCAATTATGAACATAATAAAAATGAACAGATCCGATGAAAAAAAAAAGTTTCAGATAAAAATCATTGAAAATAAAAATATCAGTAGGTCAACTCTTGTCTCTTATGTTATCCATATATTCTATTTGAATATTCTTCTTTAATTTAATATTCTATTAAATCATTTAAAAAAAAAAAAAAAAAGGACTTCTTGTATCACAGCAAATCAAATGAACCCTTTACTTGAATGAAAGAAAATCAAATCTATAGAATGGAGATGAGTAGATTCATTTATCCATTACCGGATTATATTATTTCATACACTATTGTTAATATGAATGTAAATGTTAGAAAAAAAATAATATAATAGAGAAATATAAAAATATTATAAATATAAATTGAAATTATTATTTCAATTATGCGTGTATATGTATAATATCAATCTTGATTGAAAAAAGTGAAAGATTGAGCAAAAGTTTAAAATATTAATATATAAGTGTAGGATATGGTATAACAATGAAAAAGCAAAAACAACATATATATATATATATATATATATATATTTGTATCATTCAGTACGTATTTTGATTTAGAAACGGTTTCGTGGGCGATTGAGCTTATATACCATTGGCCAATGAAAAACGACAAGCAAGTATAATTGACATTTCCACACACACACAATATATATACATGAATGCGATTTCAACTGTTATTTCAATATTTAGCTATCAATGAGTATTGGTTTTTCAGTCATACAATATAGATCAAACGGTTCTAAAAAATTACATTGTAGGTCAAAAATATTAACGATGATTAATGAACATTAAATTTAAAGAGTTCATTATATATATTTGACTTTGAATGAGTAACTTGTTCTAAACCTGTTGATTTATTTTTGTAATATATATTTTTGATTTAAATGGAATCTAAATTAAAAACTCACTCCATTATTTTTGCATCTCATTCTTACTCTTTTCCATTCCGGAGTTTTTCTTTTAAAAATTATTGAAAAATACTAGGTACCCTAATATTCTCACGATCCCAGACTATAATGAAAAGAAATAAAAATTAAAAGACCAGGAACATAAATAAGCAAAAAACTGATAATAAATGTAAGAACACAATCTCATGATATGCATCGGAAAGTAAAAATTTAGAATTAAAAAAAAAAAAAAAAAAAAAAAAAAAAGAGATGAGTAGATTTATATTTGCATTAACAGAATATATAGTGTTAGAAGGAGGTAAAAAAAAAACACACACACACACACACACCAATTAAGAAGTTTCTATTTAACTAATATGAAAAAAAAAAAAAAAAAAAAAAGAAGAGAAAAAAGAAATAGATACGCATAAGGTTAAGAAAAAGTCAAGCCTAACTAGCAGTATACTGCGTAATGCCATGGCAGTTGATGAAATTTTAACAGAAATTTGAAGAAGGGTTTGGGGGGGGGGGGGGGGGGGGGGGGGGGGGGGAGGAAGGTAGTACCACAATATTTATTAAAAAAGGCCATTAATTTTTTTTAAAAAAGGAAAAATTCTCTTCATAAATCAGATATTGTTTAAAAAAGATTTTTTTATTGTTTAAAGTGATCCATTGTTTAACTTGCTATAACATGTCATATTTACGCCACATCTCAATATAATTAAAAAAAACGCACTTATTTTTATAATGTTGTCTGGTAACTATTCATGGTTAAAAAAACAGTAATTATTAAAAACTCATCCATATATATTATATAAATATATATATATAGACACACATATACATATTACATGGTCAGTTTGTAGTAGTGCCTACGGCACTTGTCTACTTTAGGTTTTGACAAGTTAGTTTAGTTTTTAATCTTTAAATTAAAAAGAATATTAGGGATAGTAAGAGGAGATCTGTCAAGAAAATTGACAGTTATTCTAGAAAATTTAGAATACAAATATAAAAGAGTAGAGATAGCTTATGGATTTAATTAAAATATATATATATACACACACACACAATGCATCTTATATATAGAATAGAAATATAAATGGATAATATATGTACATACTAAATGTACAGGACGTTGAAGAAGTTAAAAGACAAAACAAATTAGCATAAGGTGTAAGAGTAGTGTGAGGCGTTAGAATAATATAAACAAGTCAAGTGAATTTTATATAAATCATTAGATGTAAATTAAGTTAAAAAAGAATAAGATTGAAAGATTAAAGTACAAGAGTACAAATCTTATTGTCACTTTTATATAAAATTATAGATTATAGATGTGCATAGATGGTAGAATATATTAGGAAGTTATCGTTCTCACTTCTACAAAGTTTAAGGCTTCGAAATTTTAAGCATGTATATATAAAAATACGTATCATATTAAGCGCACATGCGAATCAGTAGCAACGTTTTTTTCCCCATGAAAACAAATCAATTATATTGTTAGGAATTATATTTTTCATGGTCCACCTTTGAATTAGAAATTGTTGAGATTTCCTTTCTAGATTTTCTTCCTTGTAATTGTGGGATTAAAAGTGATTTAGTTATCTAATTTAGAGTTAATTTGTAGGCAATTAATTTCCTGATTCTTGTATAGATAGTTGCCTATTTTTCCTGTACAATTGTACTCTATGAATTAGTTGTGGAGTTCTATTCTAATGATATGAAATTTTGTATTATTTTTTCTGATTTTGAATGAAACGATTAAAAAAAAAAAAAAAAAACCCCCCTTCGACAGAAGCTCACACCCACTCTTTCGGAATCTCAAATCTTCTAGAATAAGTAAGCAAAAATTTAATTACAAAATAAATATAAGTATAACTTACTCGACATGGCAACACACACAAATACAAACAAAAGCAGGAAAACAAGATAAAGCTGATTAGTCAAAAAAAAAAAAAAAAAAAAAAGAAAAAAAAAAGGAGAAGATCAAGCTGATTAGAAAACCACGCTCTCTCTCTGTCTCCAAAAGTAATTAATTAGTATACATTAGCATTAGCAATTAGTCACCACGAAGTCGTTATAGGTCTTTTCTAGTGGCTAATAAACCATATAGACGGTGACGAATTCAAAGTGTAGGATTTGATTAATGAAGACAAGATAAAATAATGGAATCTGTGACCTTCTAGAAGGAACTACATTTTATGTAGTATAAAAAATATATATATTCTACTGATACAACTCTTTACTACCAGATTTTCACAAAATTTTATTGATTTTTCACTAAAATTGACTTTTATATTTTGTTGTTGCTGTTGTTGATGATGGTGTTGTTTAACTTGAGTTTGAATCCAGTTTTATTTTTGGTTCTTGCGGTTACAATTTTTTTTGTTCTTGCGGTTAAAATACTACCACTGCACTTATATGTTAGGATTGGAATTCAAATATATATATATATATATATATGTAACAATGTGCGTGTCCGAACTCGTATAATTAAGAGACGGATACATAATGAAATCCTATAAAATTATACTCAAAACGAAGCTTGTGATTCCTAATTTATATATTTATATGCCACTGCATGTTGATATGTGATTGCATGTTGATATGTGATTGTAAATGAATTGCAACCCACATATAGAGAAAGAACACAAAATAGAGAGGTACTAATGGTAATGACCATTAGTTTTTAGTACTAATTATACATAAGGTATCTAGCAAGTGGGGCTCGGAAGTCAATCATTTTCACAAAAATACTAGTCAATTAATAAATAAATAAAAAGTCAATTAATGAGTCCGTGCACTATTTATTTTAATTAAACAACTAAATATTTAGTCTGATATATATTTAACAATGATGATAAGGTATTGGGACTGCAACACTTTCTGTGTCTATTATATTGGAATATATAAGCGTCATGCCGTTCAAGATTTGCAAGCCATACGTATGTATCTATTAGCTAATTAACTAAAGTTAGCTCCTTTTGAGTATATGCCCCATATATGGATTCATCTGCAACAAGCTTTTATGTTTTAATTTCTTATTTTGCATTACTAATAAAAACTATTCTTAGTCGTTATTTGTTCAGTTTTAACAGTCTGATTTATGAATACACTAGTTAAAAATTTATAGTAAGAGATATAAAATATTACAATCATAAATAAAACTATTTAAAAATTAATACTAAAAATTAATCAACTAACTAAAACAACAGTTCCTATTACTATTAGGTTTTACAGTAAAAACTCTCAAATTTACTAATGTTTTCCTTTTTTTTTAATACCGAAATTGAAAGAAAAAAAAAAAAAGGCTTCTCTCAATTATAAATGGGACAAAATGAGGGCCACGTGGTTGATTGAGCCTATTGACTACTGGGTAACAAAATTGCAAGCTTGTTTACATTTCCGTGCAGGATAAAATTTGTGATTCCAAGCTATATTTTTTAGGATAAAATTGTTTTAGGGTTAACTAAGTAATTTACATCTCTCTGTGTGTGTATATATATCTATAATATCTATAATATATATTGAACATTTTTTGCACTTCAACTTTTCAATCCAATGGTTCAAACGACTCTTTCTTCACTTATATTAGATCTAATGGATTATATAAATCCAATTGGCTATTCCATGTTCTCACACTTGCTCCCACCTCACACTCTTATACCAATTTATTTTTTTCTTTTTAACTTTATCTATGGCTTGTACATCAACTATATAAATGCACACATATAAGATGTTTTCTTGTAATTCTAGAATTAGCCAAATGATATAGGGCCCGACAACCTATTATTTAGGTCGATAAGAAATATCATCAAACATTTTAAAGAAAAAGAAACTGAAAAAATAAATAAACATAAAGATAAAAAAGAAAAAAATATATATCTTAAGCCAAGAGATCAGAATGAAGATTGTCAAATTACTCCTCACTCTCTACGATTAATCAACATTCAAGAGTATATGAGATCTTCATCTAATTAATCATTTTCTAAAATATTTCACAACCTTTATATTTTTCTTTTAAACAAAGCATATTGATGATAAATTAAATCATCATAATATCTTGAAAGATATCTACTTGTATTTTAAGAATGTTATCTGTTTGTTTTCTTTTTTCAATCTCTTTTTTTTTCCTATGGCCTACAAAAATGTCAAACATTAATTAATTAGTATTTTTACTGCAATGAAACGCTCTGTAATACCAAGTATTTCCGTAATTATACGATTTCTTTTGTTCTAAGAAATTTGTACAAATTTTTAAGATACGCATGAAAAAGCCTGGTTAAGGGTTTTTATTTCGTTTTGTGAGTTTTATGATATTCTAAGACTCGAAAATGATTGCTTAGTCAAGCAAATGACCTTCTAGGCGAAAAGGAGCGAAATCGCCAAAATTTTCATGTTGGTCAAAGTTTGACCAAAAACGCCGAGGTTGACCAAAAAGTCAACTGTTGACCACGGGAGTCAAAATTTGGAGGGAAAGTCAGCGGTTGACAAGAAAGTCAATGGCGGACGAGAAAGCCAAAGATTGACCCAAAAAGTTAAAGAAAAAGGCTGTGCGATTTAATAAATCGCAGTATAAAATTGTACTGCATAAAGTCATTTTTATGATTAAAATGATATGTTTAGAATTCGAAACCACCATAGAAAATCAAGCACAATAATTAGAATATTTTGGGCCAAGTGGTTCCA
>CM019751.1:3083087-3175577 GCA_009761775.1 Ficus carica | reverse complement strand
TAGGGCTGCTGTCTTTTGGGGTTTGAAATCCCTAGGAATAGTGCCTCTAGCTAGGGGAAATCCTAGCTTTCTTTTCCAAGGCAAATTTGCTTCCAATCTTGGTATTTGGTCCTCAACTTTTGCAAGCTATTGCCCAAAGGGGGCTTGGAGTGGCCGGCCATGAGGGGGAGAGAAATGGGGAGTGGTTGACAACTCATAGATGAGGTGTCACATGCTCATTGGTCCAAGTGTGTGAAGGGTTATGTCCTAACTTAGCTTAATTGTGATGTAATTAAGCTTAATGGCTTGTTTGGTTCAATCTTTTTGAAAAATTGTGTAATTTCAACACATTGCAATAAATTTTAATACTGGGGTGCTTTAATACCCAGTATCAAAAATTACATTGCATTTAAAATTTCGATCTGTGAAAAACTCGATCGGAAAAATTTTTCTCTTATTTTTCCGAATCCTTTCGCCCTGAACCCTAGCTTAGTATGCTTGATTTTTCTAAGGTGATTTTAATTCTATTCAAACTCATCTTGATCAAGAAATGAGTTTTTAGCAGTAATTTCACTTGTACTGCGATCATAAAATTCTTGTTTGACGTTTTCGACCGTTTTGGTCTAACTGACTTATTGGTCAACGTCGACTTGTCTTGAAATGTGCAAATACGACCTCCTTTCACTCACAAAGGTCTTTTGCGAGTTCATGCAATTTGCTTTTGAGTCTTAATAAATCTTAAGAATTCGTGACACAAAATTAAGTTCTAGAACGAACTTCCTCATGAAATACCGATTACGGTAAAAATTTACACGAAATTTCTATAAAATATGAACCGAAGAAATTCGGGTGTTACAAAAAACCTCATATGTCCCGATTTCATAGGGACAAGGGAGTAAAAAAAATTTGTGTTTTAAGGCCAATTATGAAAACCAAGAAAATTAGAAGATAAAAATTTAATTATAGGAAAGTTCAAAAATTCCACCTATAAATAGGTGTAAGTAGTGAAAATTTGACCATTTGCTATCTTCTCTCCTTTCTCTCTAGTTCTCAGACTCCACAAAAAAAAAAATAATAATAATAAAATAAAATAAAGAGAGAGAGAGAGAGAGACTGAAGAACACAAAGCATCCTTGGTGATCAGTTTTCATAGAGAAGTAGGACAAGGATTTTCTTTCAAATCCAAGACCTAGAACCCACTTTCTTCAAGCTTTAGAGGTATATTCCTTGATCCCTTAACTAAAGCATTAATTAGTTGTGATTCTGTGGAATATAAGTGTATTTTAAGCTATTGGATGAAAGAACATAAGCTCATGTTCAATTATTTTTCTGTTTTATAGTCGCTAATGCTTGATTTGTGCTTTGGTTAGCTTGATTTGCTAGTTTTAAACTTAGGTTCAATTTTATGCTTTAAGATTAGTTTTGATGATTATGTGCATGTGATTATGCTCTTATATGTTCAAGTTTGGTGACTATGCAAGTTGGCTGTGAGGTCAACATAAAAACGCAACTTTGTAAATTAGTGTCCTATCAATATTGTGTTCTCTAATAAAGTAGACAAATTAATGGTTTAATTTTAAGAATGAGGGTATGGTTAATTTGGTTATGAATGGAGTATGAGACAAACACGTTGCATGATGATTTAGGCTCATGGCTTAGACCGTTTGAGGTAGTGTGTGTGGGCTTTTAAAATAGAACCAAAAAAAACAAAAAACACTGCCAGGTTTCGGAATAATTTGGACAGTTTTTTGATAACTCAATCTTGAGCCTCTTAGAGGCCGAACTTGAACAAAATTATTACTGCAAAGTTGTAGAATACATAAAATTCTAGGGGACCACGTGAGCAGGTTTAAAAAAAAGGCTCCAAAGGCCTCCGTTTTAATCAGTTTCCAAAACTAATCAGTCTAGGAAACTGTGCACGACCAGAAACTTCCAAGGGGCAAAACGGGAATGTTAGAGACAGATTTAGGCTTCAGGCAAAACACAAAAGTTGTAGGTTTTGACAAGATCTATAACTTCTATGAGAAAAATTTTCCAAATTCTAAACCAATTTTAAGATAGAACTGAATTTTTAAAAATGTGCATGAAAGAGTAAATTCTTGCACGCATGCATTCAACCAAATTAAAAGGCATGCTTTGAAAGTTTTTAAGGTTTTGTGACCTCTCTAAAAAGGAACCATGGTTTTACAAAAATATTTTAAAAGAGATTTAAGTTCATTTAGATTTCACAAGTGATTTTTAAACCTTAAATGCATACTATGTATTACAATATACAATTTTAAGTATTGTATCAATAAATGCTTAATTTAAGAAGTTAAGATATTTTCTAAGTAAATAAGACATTTTTTTTTTAAGCAAAGATAACATAATGTGAAGAACTCTTATGAAAATTAATCAAGCCGCTGGATATCGACCTAAAGTAAAAATAGGCCGAAATTACTAAAAATCAAGTTAAGTTTTAAATAGAGGGCAATTTATTTGACTAGGAAAACCGTGCGGACACGAGCCCAAAGCTGACAAAATGGAGGTGACGGTGTTTGCTCGAGCACATATCGGAAGAGATCAAAGCTGCAGCCGCTTCTTCCCGACGAGAGGAGCGAAGCTTGCTCTTGCGTGGAGGAGATCAGAGCTACATCCGTAGCTGAATCCAAAGCAACGATTGGACTTAAGGTCACGACCAGAGTGTTGGAGGTTGGAAAAGAATATGGGGGATCGCAGAAGAGTTCGGTGGTCACAAGCAATTAGGGAAAGTGGCGGTGCAAGGATCAGGTGCAAAGGAGAATGGATCTCGTGAGTTTCTGGTGATTGCGGCAGTGTGAAGGCGGAACGGGTGTCGAAGAGTCATCGAGGGGAGAGAGAGAGAGAGCTTTTGGCGATTGCGGCGGTGCGAAGGTGGAGCGGGTGTCGGAGAGAGAGAGAGAGCTATGTTGCATGAGGAGCAGACAAGGGGGAAGATAGAGAAAGAAAAATAGATTAAAATATTTTTTAAACTAGTTATTGCATCATTACTATGACATTTTTTTCATTAGTTTTTTAAGTTGTGACAAATATTACTCCACATTCAAATTTCATGGCATGGCAGATAATTACCCCTTATTTTTCTTTAAATATCTAACCGTATTGATTTTATGGAAAGCTTACTATAACCTTTTTACTCCACAACTCGGAACCATGATGAAAAGAATTGGAAATTCTCAGCTATATATCCAGTAGTTATACTTGGTCATTTTTCAATTTGTGTGTCATTCTGATCTTCTGTGTGTCGTTCAATTTTATCGGATGTCCCCGAAGAGACTACATAGTTATTCCTTATAAGGAATAACTCGAGACAACTATTAGTGATTGTGGTCAAAGAGAAAACTTGAACATCAGTGGGAAAATTCAAAGTCAAATTATGATTATATCATCACATGACAACAATTAATAAATCTTCATCTGAGAAGAAAAAATCAAAATTTCTACATTAAAAATTGTATGAGATAGAGTTTACTGATATTTTATCATTTCTAATTTGTGGAATCTTTAAAACTTTAATAGCATACAATCTTAACACGAGAACTTGTCAAAGCTCGAGAAGCAGTGGGAAAATAAGGAAAAAAGACATGTACGCTTAGTCAATAGGTAGACCTATCCGCAAAGTTAACTTCATACAGAGACCAATCGCAAATAATTCATCTTTTAATTTGCATAAACTCTTAGTGGAGAAAGCAAGAAATTAAAAAAAAATGGTTATTATTGCTTTGATACTTACAATTGCTGTTTCTTTTCTTTTTCTCTTCCAAA
This sequence comes from Ficus carica, assembly GCA_009761775.1. Lineage (NCBI taxonomy): Eukaryota > Viridiplantae > Streptophyta > Magnoliopsida > Rosales > Moraceae > Ficus > Ficus carica. The sequence goes on along the minus strand of CM019751.1, from coordinate 3,171,815 downwards.
CAGGTTACTCTGTTGTTGATAACTTTGATCAATTCCAATCCATCGGTGATGGAACAACCTTGATTTCGAAAGAAGGCAGCTTTGAGCTCGGTTTCTTCAGTCCTGGAAATTCCAAGAACCGTTATGTCGGCATTTGGTACAAGAACATCCCGGTTCAAACTGTCGTTTGGGTTGCGAACCGGTGCAGCCCAATTAATGATTCCTCTGGCTTGTTGACCATAAACAACACAGGCAATCTTGTGCTCTTGTATCAAAACAGGAGCGTTGTTTGGTCAACGAACTCATCGAAACAAGCCAAGAAGCCAATAGTGCAGCTTCTAGATTCTGGAAATCTTGTACTAAGAGATGAGGAAGATGGAAATATGGAGACCTATTTGTGGCAAAGCTTTCACCATCCTTCAGATACGATGTTGCCAGGCATGAAATTAGGGTGGGATTTGAGGACAGGTCTTAAGCAGCGCGTCTCGGCATGGAAGAGTTGGGACGACCCTTGTCCTGGAGATTTCACTGCCGGAGTCGAGTATGATCCTTTTCGTCATACATTCCCTGATGTTTATCTGCTAAAGGGCAGCTCAAAGTTCTTCCGCACCGGACCTTGGAATGGCCTCTATTTCAGTGGAACAGCGAAACCAAAGCCAAACGCTCTTTTCAGTTACGACTTCGTTTATAATGATGATGAGGTGTATTTCATATACAACCTCAATAATAAATCGGTTATCACAATATTAGTTATGAATCAAACCACAAGCCACCGTGACCGCGTTGTATGGAATGACGAAGATCAAGCTTGGCAGATTTACATATCAACGCCTAAAGACAACTGTGATAAGTATGATGTCTGTGGAGCCAATGCAAATTGTATCATAAACGACAATCCGATCTGCCAATGCCTAAAAGGTTTCAAGCCCAAGTCTCCGGAGAAATGGGATTTAATGGACTGGTCAGATGGATGTGTTAGAAACAGTCCACTGAACTGCTCGGAGAAACGTAGCGACGGGTTCATGAAATTTTCGGGGTTGAAATTGCCAGATACAATACATTCTTGGGTGAACAAGAGTCTGAATCTAAAGGAATGCAGGGCCAAGTGCTTGAGCGACTGTTCTTGTACGGCTTATTCAAACTCCGATATCAGAGGAAAAGGTAGTGGTTGTATCGTCTGGTATGGTGATCTGATAGATATGAGACAATACTCCGATCGTGAACAAGATCTATTTATTCGAATGTCACATTCAGAAATAGGTATGCGCCTAATAATTTCATATAATATCATTACATATACTTCAGAGATTTGCTTAAAATTGTTATGATGATTTTCTTTTCTGTTCCAAAACAACTTAGAAAATGGAAATGCTGATTTAAAGATGAGAGCTTTTATTGCGGTAGCTGTCGTTGGAGGTGTTTTGGGGATGCTATTACTTGGCTATTTCATTTACAGGAGAGGCTCAAAAGGTAGTTATTTCTTTTTTTTTTTTTTTTTTAAAACTCTGTTTTCACTTTCCTATGAAGAAAAAAATAAAATAGTAAATAGCATAGTAAATAACATATTTACGAAACTGTTAAAGTAAAAAAGATTAAATACTTTTTTACTAGGAGTAATTAAATAGACAATTTATCAAGTTACTTGTATAAATGCTATGTATTTCAACAGTTTTATAAGTATGTTATTTATTAATTTTAGCTAATTCTGTAAATATGCTATTTAAAATATATACACCCTTTGTTGACTTGGACCGCTTGTGAACAGCCCCCATGAATGAAAGATTCTAAGTTCTAAAACACGTGAAGAGAAAATCTAACAATATGGTAATGTATTTGGTGGAAAATATAGAATTATCAGTTGAATGGAAATTTTATATGTCTTTAATTAACCTCTCTTTCTGGAATATTAGGCACTATACAAGTTTTAAGCACATCCTTGTCAATAATCGTTCAACTAAGACTAGCTTAAATTTAATCATTATGACAAATTAAAAAAACAAATAAACAAAACAATCAATCAAATTGAGAGACATAAGCCAGAAACTAATTTTGAAAATTTCAGTTGTTGTTTAAATTTTGGTCTCCGGGTTAGCTTGCCTTAATTGCCTTCTCTCTTTTCTTTTCTTTTTTCCTGCTAAAGCCTTATCTCATTATTTAATGCTTAAAATTATGTATTATCTCATTTTCGTCCAAGGTACAAATATTAGCGGCAAATATCTATATGTATATATATATATATATATATATATATATTAAAAAAAAAAAAAAGAAAAGAAAAGAAACAAAAAAAACAAAAAATATATATATATTGCTGTGGATTTCTCATTCTCATTTCTTGCAACTAACAAGAAGATCTTGATTTCATGCCATGATTCGTCTAATTGTGTGTTAGACAAAACAGATAGAAATCAAACAATAAGTCACAACGGAGGCCAAGACGAAGATTTGGAGCTTCCTTTGTTCAGCCTGCCTTCAATAACTAAAGCCACTGAAAATTTTTCAATTGACAACAAGCTTGGAGAAGGTGGTTTTGGACCTGTATACAGAGTAAGTTTCCGATATTTGAGTTTCAGAATAATATGGAAAAAGTGAAATATTGTCTAGGCTTTTTCTAGTACATGTTTGATATTGATGTTGTTGTTGTTTTTTAATCAGTTTGACTCTTGTTCATGTTTGAGATTTTCAGGGTAGGCTAGAGGATGGACAAGAAATTGCTGTGAAGAGGCTATCAATAAGTTCTAGACAAGGAGTTAATGAGTTAAAAAATGAAGTAAAGCTAATTGCCAAGCTTCAACATCGAAATCTTGTCAAGCTTCTCGGTTGTTGCATTCAGGGAGAAGAGAAATTGCTGGTTTATGAATATATGCCCAACAAAAGCCTTGACTCTTTCCTTTTTGGTCAGAATACAAATCCACATAGTTTACGTTTTTTTTTTTTTTTTTTTTTTTTTTTTTTGCTGTGGTATTGTTTGATAACTTGGAAAACACATTAACAGATCAAAAGGAAGGAAAACTACTAGAATGGTCGAAGCGCTTCCAAATCATATGCGGTATAGCTCGGGGACTTCAATATCTTCACCAGGATTCTAGATTGAGAGTAATACATAGAGATCTCAAAGCTAGTAATGTTTTACTTGACAACGAAATGAATCCTAAAATTTCCGACTTTGGATTGGCTAGAACTTTTTTAGGAGATCAAACAGAGGAAAAGACAACCAGAGTAACTGGAACCTAGTAAGTACTATTATTCTGTGTTTATCTTTTTCTAAAACATACACATAAAACTACATTTTGAATAAAGTATGTTTGCTTCTATCTAATAATACCATGTAGCGGTTATATGGCACCAGAATATGCATGCCATGGCTTATTCTCAACAAAATCAGATGTGTTTAGCTTTGGTATATTGGTGTTGGAGATTGTAAGTGGAAAGAAAAGCAGACGCTTTCACCAAAAAAATCATGTTACCCTCATTGGACATGTAAGTTGTGAAAAACCTACATTAACTACGACTATTTCAAAGTAATAATCCAAATTATCAATATTGACCGTTTCTGATCTTGACATTGTCTAGGCATGGACATTGTATAAAGAAAGCAATTCATTTGAATTGCTTGATAAGAACTTACAGGAATCAGACCACAATATTCAGAAACAAGTGTTGCGTTGCATTCATGTCGGTCTCTTATGTGTGCAACAAAGTCCCGTGGATAGACCCAACATGTCGTCTGTAGTTGTGATGCTGGGAAGTGAGAGTGAGCTACCACAATCCAAACAGCCGCCCTGCTATTTTACAGAAATGGATTTAGCAAAAGGTGAACGTTCCTCTACGAACCCTGAGTCATCTTCAACGAATCATATGAGCATTTCACTGCTTGAGGCTCGTTAAGGCTGATTAATGTCTAATTACAGCAGACTTTCGCAACAAATTATCAGATAAAATTATCTTACGCTGTTGTCAACATCTGATGAGCTTAGTGTTAGTTTTTGGAGGATCAGGACTTTCTTGTTTTGCTGAAACAAGCGGGGTGAAAGCTTATTGAATAGTATATTGTGAGTGGCGACCTTTTTTTTTTTTTTTTTTTTTTTTTTTGGAAAGAGAGGATTTTTTTTTTCTTTGGGATGTACTGGTACTCGAGTGAGAAAATTATTTTACAAATTATAAACGAAGTTCTTCTTTTAACTCCTCTTCTTTTCATATTCTAGCATCCTTCTTCCTAGAGAGACTGATATGATTTTTTTTTTTTTTCCTTTTTTTCATCCACTGACGACTTGATCTTATTCATTTTTGTGTATTTATGTGCGCATTCATACATTAAAAAGAACTAAAGTCATACATTTTAATTTGTTTACCAAAAGCAATGATTTTACAGTTGTGTTTACTACAACAAGTTTTTTATTTGATTTACTCGGGTAAAATGAGCTAAAGACAGACAGAAATTTGGCCTTTTACCTGTCAGCAATTGGATATTGATCGGTAACCGCCTAGTTATCAACCAGTGGCTGGTTACCAATCAATAAATAACCACCTAATTACAGACCAGAAATTGCTAACTATGTCGGATTTTCAGGTTTTGTCACCGAAATTTTTAGATACGCCAGATTTCATCACTATAACAATAAAAATTTCAAACAAAATTCCATTCAAATCATAAAATGCATGGAAATTACAAACCACAAATTTTTTTTTTTTCACCAAAATACATCACAATAAATTAAGAAAAGGGTAAATTCCTAGGTTGGTCCCTAAACTTTTAACTTTCTACAATTTTGATCCCTAAACTATTTTTCGTAGCTGGAATGCCCCTAAACTATTAAAATATTTCTACAATAGTCTTTTACGTTAATTTTTGAATGGAATTCATTAGTTAACATCACTTTTTGACCAAATTACTAATGAATACTACTTAAAAATTTACAAAAATGACTATTGTAGCAACATTTTAATAGTTTAGGAGCATTCCCTATTCTTTTTTTTTTTTAGTAGCTGGAATGATCATAAACTATTTAAAACGTTGTTACAGTAGTCATTTCTGCATTTTTTTTAATAGAATCCGTAGTTAGCACCACTTTTTGACAAAATTACTAACAGATTCCGTCTAGAAATTGACGAAGAGACTATTATAACAATATTTTAAAAGTTTTGAAGCATTTCAGCTACGAGAAAAATTTCAGGGTCTAAAGTTGCACAAGGTTAAAAGTTGAGGGACTAACTGAGCAATTTACCCTTAAAAAATGATCTGTCGAATTTGCGAGGTGATGATGAAGATGGGCAGAGATCTCTCTAGGGACAAGCATATCAATGAAATATAGTCGCGATAGTAGCGATTTGGTGGAGGCACTGGTCACTATCTGGGTGGGTCTGAGGGAAGGGGATCTGATGGCGAAGAAGAGCCGGTGATGTAACGACCCGATTCGTACCGTTAACTAACTTACTTATTTTTAATTCATTAGTCTTAACACTTATTTATGTTAGGTTCCAAAACTACATATTTTTTTTTTTTTTTTTTTTTACATACATATTTAAAATTTTTAATAAACTAAATTTTTTAACTAAGGAAATTGAAAATCTTTAGATAATAAATATCTTATTCAAATTCGTACTTAGATGATATTTAAAAAGTTGTAACTTCATGTAAGTTAAAAGGAAATACTCTAAAGACTTTTTCATATAAAATACTCCTACTAGTTTTGTAGTACCAAAACATTTAAAACATAGTTGTAAATATAGTCGATATAAAATAATTTAAGAAGTCTAAATGCGGAAATTAAATTCGTGGTGGTATCCCACTCCCTTCCTTCATCGCCTCCGTATAGCTTCGCCAATCCAGAAAACATCTAAGTAGCGGGCTGCCTACCCGCGATACCTACAGCACAAACACACACGTATGAGCTTTCGCTTAGCAAGTATAAACAATACCTCACAAAACAATTTCATAAAATCATATCATTACACGTAACAACATGAATGTTCAAAAATACATGTGATCTATGTATGTTCAATTATGCTTCATTATATACATGTCTTGTCTACTTAAGGGTCATAACTTATAACTTTCGTTTTTATCATATCCTCTCACTAATTGGAGGTTGGTACGACACTTATTCATATATTCCGTTAGCCTCATTTTTATCAATTGTGACAATATGAAGATTTACATATCACTATGCATCTATCATTATAGCATAAATATTTGTGAGGCATGCTGATCATATTAGTGCAAAATAAATTATACACGTCAAATGCTTAATCAAAACAATACATATAACTCTTATTCCCATCACATCATCAAGGGAAATCAAAGCAAACGTAGAGCATCGACAAAGAAAAACATTTTGTTCCATGCTGTAGGTGAGATTTGTACTTACTTGTCGTATGTGCTTAAACTTCCGGAGTTGTACCTCCTACTACAAAAGTTTGAGAAATTGTCCTGATTTAACAATATCTCATTATTAAATAGAATCATAGTTATATAACTTTATTCATTTATTTATTTATTTTATAAATTAAAGTGAGCTTAATTTACTTATATCATAATTAATCTTAACAATTAATTCAAATTAATTATTAAGTGTTCAATAAATTTCTACTAATTATTACTTAATTAATTTTATTTAATTGATTAATTAGTCAATTGATTAATTAAGTAATTAACTAATTAATTAGGTAGTAGTTATTACTTTATTTAATTGAGTAATTATAATTAAATTACTAAATTTTAATTGACTAATTAATAATTATATCGTTAATAATTTAATTATGTTACTTAAATATTCTTTCTCATATAATAATTATCAATTATTAATTCTCATATTAATAATTAATAATTAGATTAATCTAAAAATTAATGTTTGATTAATCTCTAATTAATCATCTATAGTTATATTAACAATTATATCAATGATTAATGATTAATTAGTCTCTAATTAATCATGTATTATAATTATGCAGTTACTCAACATAATAATCTTACTTACAAAACTAATTATAACTTACTAACTCTTATAATTAATTTATTAATTATTAATCAATTAATTAAATATTTTATTAATTACTAATTAACTTTCTTAACATAATTATATTTTTTTATGTATTTATTAGTTTATTTATTTATTTATTTCTTAATTAATTAATCAATCAATGTGATAAGAAGTCACCTAAGCGTATACCTTCCATTTAGTATTGGGCTTGTAAGGCCCAATCCGATTAGTTATGATCATTTAGTTGGGCTAAAGTAGTCTCTTAGTATATGCCCAGTAATCCTCTAGTGTACTTTATCTTAGTTCATTTAAAACTTGTGATTCAACTTTATAAAGTTAGGGTTTTTCACATTATTTGATCATACATTCAATATCAACTTATTTCATAAATAAATATGTCAATATGTTATGACTTACCCTTATGTCACATTTTAATGTTTAATTGTTTTGTCGGTGTTGGATTTTAACATATAAGATTTATTTAAATTTGAGTATAATCCCATTTTGGATACTTGATAACTCGTTGGAAAGCTTAAAGTATCTAGTTTCTGTCTTTATAATTTTTTTTCCAAGATTTCAAATTTTTCAAACATTAATGTAGACGTTTTCCTAAGTCTTATGGTAAAATCTCAGATTACTATATTACAATACATTATTATGTGATTTATTAAAATTTATGTACATGTCCATTTTAAATGCATAATACCTCACTTCGAAACTTAAGATATCTACTTTATAGTCATAAAGTTATTTCCTTTAGTGTTTTAGTGTTTCATACCGTAAACTTAGGTTTTTTAACTATTGGTCCCATATATGTACCATATGTCCAGTTTTATGGGTAAACTTAGAAAAATCATAATAATTCACTTGCAAGTCCAAATAAGGAAAAAGATATGTCATTGGAAAGACTATGATATCTAGTTCATATAATAAGAATAGATTTGTAAAAAATTATGGTTGACTAACCCAAAATATACAAAACCTTTGGCTTGTATAGGGTTCCAATAAAAACTCACGGTTCGTGGTCCAAACTTGTAAAATTCACCAAAAACTGCACATTTATCCGTTGAGGCACATGATATCTTGTTGGAAAGATTAAAGAATCTAGTTTTTAATCTAAAACCAATAACCTAAAATTTTGAGACTAAAGGGTTCGGAGTACATAAAACTTGTGGCTAGACTATACCCCAGAGGTTCCTTTTCTCTCTAGTTTTGTGTCACAACATCAAATGCACATAACTTTAGACATACAAAAGCAAACCAAGTGATTCCAAAGCCTAAAATGAAGCTTATACTCTGTAAAATCTTATAATGTAATTTATTTTTCATACCAAAGCTTCTAATGCATGCCATTTTACCACAACATTCACAAGCTCTAACAAAGTTCGTAGATCTTACCGAAATGCTCCGTGGATCCGTTAAGATCTTGGACCTCAAAAGTTCTTCTCAAAACCTTTTCCTAGATAAGAAAAAGTCTAACATTAAGATTCTAACTAAACATCATGCTTTAGTTCTCCAAAAATGACTAAAACACAAAGTGTAACGACCCGACTTTTCGGACCGTTAACTAACTTACTCATTCATATTTAATTTACTCTTAACACTCATTTATATTTGTTTCCGTAAATACAAAATTTTTTCTCTTTTTTTTTTAAATCATATTCATACTATAAAAAATAGAATCACTAAAATTTTAACTGAGAAAATTGAAATCCTCTAGTAACTAATTATCCAATATAAAATCGTAACTGGGTGATATTTAAAAAAGTTATAACTTCATATAAATTATAACGAGAGAGTCTAAAGTCTTTTCTTGTAAAATACTCATATTAGTTTAGTAGTACCAAAACCTTGGAACATAATTATAAATATAGTCTATGCAAAATAGTTTACGAAATTTAAATGGGGAAATTTAATTCGTGGTGGTATCCTACTCCCGTCCTTCATCGCCTCCGCACAGCTTTGCCAGTCCACAAAACATCTAAGTAATGGGCTGCTTACCCGTGTTACCTACAGCATGAACACACAATGATGAGCTTTCGCTCAGCAAGTACAAACAATATATCACAAATCATTTTCATAAAATCATATCATCACATTTAACATCATGAATATTTAAAAAAATGCATGTGAACTATATGTGTTCAATTATGCTTTATTATTTACATATCTTGTCTACTTAAGGGCCCCTATGTCGTACCCATATGCGCGCAACCAATGGGGAGTTAGGGGAGCGACTCTCCAACAGCCTCCAATGTCATATTTTATAACTTTCGTTCTTATCATATCCTTTCACTAATTAGAGGCTGGTACGACACTTAATCCTATCTTTTATTTGCCTCATTCTTATTAATTGTGACAATGTGTAGATTTACATGTCACTATGCATATATCATTATGACATAATTATATGTGAGGCATGCCGATCATTTCAGTGCAAGATGAATTATGCACATTAAATACTTAATCAAAGCAATACGTATAACTCATATACTCACAATATCATCAAGTCAAGTCATAGCAGATGTAGAGCATCAACAAAGAAAAACATATTGTTTTATGCTGTAGGTGAGGTTTGTACTTACTTGTCTTATATGCTTAAACTTCCGGAGTTGTATCTCTACTACGCAGATTTGAGAAATTATCCTGATTAATAATATCTCATTATTAGATAGAATTATAGTAATATTACTTTATTTATTTATTTAATAAACTATAGAGAACTTAATTTACTTATATCATAATTAACCTTAACAATTAATTCTTATTAATTATTAAGTGTTTAAAATAAATTTTGATGAATTATTATTTATTTAATTTAATTTAATTAATTATTTTAATTAATTAATTAATCAATTAATTAATTAATTGATTGATTAATTAATTAAATAATATTAATTATTACTTTATTTAATTGAGAAATTATAATTAAATTATATAATTTTAATTGACTTATTAATAATTATCTTGTTAATAATTCAATTATGTTACTTAATATTCTTTCTCATATAATAATTATTAATTATTAATTCTAATATTAATAATTAATAATTTGATTTATCTAATAATTGATGTCTGGTTAATCTCTAGTTAATTATCCATAATTATTTTGATAATTATATTAATGATTAATAATTAATAATTAATTAATCTCTAATAAATCATGTATTATAATTATGTAGTTATTCAACATAATAATCTTGATTATTATATACTAACTCTTATAATTAATTAATTAAATAATTAATTACTTTATTAGTTACATTAAGTTATGTATTTATTAATTAATTAATTAATTAATTAATCAATCAATCAATTAAGGTGACAAGGGGTCACCTATGGGTATACCTCTATTTTACTATTGGGCTAGTCCAATCCCCTTAGTTATGTTCATTTAGTTGGCTAAGGTAATCTCTTGGTATATGCTTAGTAACCATCTAGTATACTTTATCTTGGCCCATTTAAAACTTATGAGTTAATTTTATAAAGTTAGGGTTTTCACATTATTTGATCATACACTTAAAATCAATTCATTTCATAACTAAATATGTTCATATGTCAAGACTTACCCTTGTGTCACATTTTACTGTTTAATCGTTTTATCGGTATAGGACTCTAATTTGTAAGATTTATTTAGATTTGAGTATAATTCCGTTTTGGACACTAGATGGCTTGTTGGAAAGCTTGAAGTATCTAGTTTCTGTGTTTATAACTTGTTTTCCAAGATTTCATGTATTTCAAACATTAATGTGGACGTTTTTCTAAGTGTCTTATGGTAAAATCTTAGATTACCAGATCACACTCCAATCTTGAGGGATTTATTAAAATTTATATACATATCCGTTTTAAACGCATGATATCTCATTTTGAAGCTTAAGATGTCTACTTTACAGTGGTAAATTTATTTCCTTTAGTGCTTGAGTATTTCATACCATAAACTTAGGTTTTGTCACTGTTAGTCCCACGTTTGTACCACAAGTCCAGATGCATTGGTAAGTTTAGAAAAAACATAACAATTTAGTTACAAGTCCAAATAAGAGAAAAGATATGTCATTGGAAAGCTTATAATGTCTATTTTGTATGATAAAAACATTTTTGTAAAAAGTTATGGTTTACTAACTCAAAGTCTACAAAACCCGTGGCTAATACAGGGTTCCAGCACGGATTTTCGGTTCGTAGCCCAAACTTGTAAAATTCGTCAAAAATTACACATTTATCCGTTCAAGACGTAAGATATCTTGTTGGAAAGCTTAAAGAGTCTACTAAAACTTATAATCCAAAATTTTGATTCTAAAGGGTTCGGAGTACAATAAACCCGTGGCTATGCTGTGTCTCGGAGGTTCATTTTCTCTTTATTTTTGTGTCACAACTTCAAAGGCACATAACTTTTGACATATGAAAGCAATCAAGTGATTCCAAAGCCTAAAATGAAGCTTATCCTCTGTAGAATCTTAATATATAGTTTATTTTTCATACTAAAGTTTCTAATGCATACTATATGACCACAATAACTACAAACTTCACCAAAGTTCATAAATCTTACCGAAATGCTCCGGGGATCCTTTAAGATCTCGAACCTTCCAAGTTCTTCTCAAGACTTTTTCCTAGGTAAGAAAAGTCTAATATTAAGATCATAACTAGACATCATGTTTTTAGTTCTCCAAAAATGACTAAAACACGAAGAATACCACTAGTTACCTCTAGTAAAACGTCCTCTAACTCCGTCTCACACTTCTTCGATCTTGGTGACGGGGTTCCTTTGGGCTTGAAAATGGATGGAGGAGGGTGCTTGAGGAGTGTTGGAGATGGAGAGTAGTGTTGGTGGTTCTTGGTTTTGTTTAGAGCTTGGTGGTGGTTAGAGAGTTAGGGTTTGATAGCTTAACTTGTGTGAGAAAGAAAATGGGGTGTTAGGGGTTTGTGCTTAGCCAACTGTGGCCTTGAGAAAGCTGTCTTTTGAGGGAGGAAATTTGAAAAATATTTGGATGAATCAGCCCTTGAATGGCCGGCACTTTGGGAGGGTTTTTGGGTGAAATTTGGTTCAATAAAGTTGAAATGAAAGGTCACTTTCACTTGCCTCTTCCTAAGGTCAACTTGCCAAAATAGACCATGCCTTCTCTTACATGTGGTTGCATGCATGCACCACTTTCTATTTTTCTCATTTGTTCACATTTCCTTCTTGTTTCTTGAACCAACAATACGGATCCTCTTTGTTTCCCTTTTTTTTTTTTTTTTTTTCTTTCTTTCTTTCAATTTCCACCATTGATTAAAAGTTGTCATCCTTATTCTCATCCATTAGATTTTCCATCACACCTATCATCACCTTAAGCTCTCATTGGTCACTTATCATTGAAAGCTTGGCCATTGATTTGCCTAGGATCCCTTAACATAAAATCTACACCACTGATTTCAAATCAAGCATAATTTTTGATCAATTTTCCACCTTTGGATTTCCTAAGAGTAAATACTAATAATTCATCTTCTATCCATGTGACACATTAATTCCCAATCATAGTCTCAAAGCTTGACTATTGATATAATCAAAATAAATACTAAGATCCTTAAATTGACCTACTAATAAAAATCGGGGTCCTTCCTAAAAAATTATTGTTATCCCTCTGATATGACATAATTAATTTTTCGTATAAATTTTTATGTCGTTCATCTCATATTTTATGTATTTAAAATTTTTCATTTAAATAGAGAAACTTAACATTGTTAAATCATCGACATCATCACACCGATGATACATATATTATCAGTCGATCTTGAAATTTGATATTCATCAAAATAATTCATTAAAATCATATTAATGAAGAAATCATAATAATAATTCATGAATTCTGCTTATGAATTTCTAGGGCATCACACAAAGAATACCACTAGTTTACCTCTAGCAACACATCCTCTAACTCTGCTTCACACTTCTTCGAACTTGGTAACGGGGTTTCTTGGAGCTTGAAAATGGAGGGAGAAGGGTGCTAGAGGGGTTTTGGGAGATGGAGAATAGTGTTGGTGGTGGCTAAAGAAGCTACTGTTTTTTGAGCTTAACTTGTGTGAGAATAAAATGAGATGTTGGGGGCTTGTTTTTAGTCAATATTTGCTTTAAATGAGCTGTATTTTGAGGGGTAAAAATGGAAAATTTTAGGCTAATTCTCCCCTTGCTTTGCCGTCACTTAAGGGAGGGAGTTGGGTTGAAAATTTTGTTTAACAAAGTTGAGACAAGGGGTCACTTTCACTTGTCTCTTCTTTGTGTCATGTTGCCAAAACAAGCCATGCCATCTCTTACATTTGGTTGCATGCATGCATCACTTTCTTGTTTTTCTCATTCGTTCAAATTTCTTCTTGCTTTTGACCTCAAAATCCGGATCCCCTTTGGTTTTTCTCTTTTTTATTTTGTTTTTCTTTCTTCCAATTTTTCCACCATGGATCAAAGGTTGACATCCTTATTCTCATCCATTGGATCTTCCATCACACTAATCCTTACCTTAAGCTCTTATTGGTCACTTATCATCCAAAGCTTGGCCATTGATTTGCCTAGGATCCTTTAACATAAAATCTACACCATTGATTTCAAACATAAATATAAATCTTGATCAATCTTTCACCTTTGGATTTTTTAAGAATAAATCCTAATTATTCATCTTCTATCTATGTGATACATTAATTTTCCCAATCATACTATCAAAACTTAAATATTGATATGAAAAAAATAAATACTAAGGTCATCAAATTGACTTACTAATAAAATCGGGGTTCTTTCCCAAAAATTAACATTTATCCCTCTAATACGACATAATAAATTTTTCGTCTAAATTTATATGTCATTCAACTCATCTTCTATGCATCTATAATTTCTCATCTAAATAGAGAAACTCAACATTGTTAGATCATCGACATCATCATACTGATGATATATATACAATCATTCATGATCTTGAAATTTGATATTCATCAAAATAATTCGTTAGAAGTATATTAATAAAGGAAATCCATGATAATAATTCATGAATCAAGTTTATGAATTTTTAGGCAGTCACAGGTGTAATAACCGACTTTGTTACAAATTATGATTTCTTGTTTCTCAAGGAATCAAAGTTTGTATTATGTATAAGTATATGAATTGCCTGATCTGAGTTATCAGAATTAGGATTTATGTATGATTGAATTCATGTCAAAGTTTGACCAGAATGATCTAAGATAAGATTGAGGCGGTACTACAATATAATAAGCAGTATGGAAATTATACTGAGAAAAACCGTCATTACGGATAGATAAGTAAGAATAAGGTACGGAATCATGTTAGAAAATCAAGCACAATATTTAGGACAACAAGGACTAATTAGCTTTAAGTCCTAAGAAAAACCTATACGCAGTCCAGTTAAACACAGATAAATTCTGGACTGCAGTTTAGTTAAAAACAGTACTTGTTATAATTACATTAGTATGAAAATAGACTGTTTTTAAGAAAGAAAGCCAAACAAAGCCCTTGGTGGGTGACAACTCACCAGATGATAATTATGTAATTTCTTGATTTTTTTGAAAAATTGGAAAGTATTACAAAGAGATAATTTTGGCTCATGGAACCATCTAGTGGCCGACCACCTATGGGGACTTTTCAGCAAATATTTTTTTTGTAAGGCTTGGAGTGCAATTTAGAGAATAAAAATAAATCAATAAAAGAAATTAAAATTCACCTATAAATAGGTGGAGGGGGGTAACTTTTTGACCCATTTTATTGGAAAATTCCCCCAAACTTTGGCCATTTTTCTTCTCCTTTTCTCTCTCTCAGCCGAACCCCATAGGCAGCCAAACCTAAGAGAGTGTGGTCGGATTTTAGTGAGTGAAAGCTAGAAAAAAATTTCGGAATCCAAGCTAGAGATTATCTCCACGGTTTAGAGGTAATTCTTTCAACTCCTAAGCCTTTCTATTCAAGTTTTGAGCCAAGTTATCATGTATTTTCAGTTTGGCTGTAAGAGCTTAAGCTCACCCATTTATGTCCTTATTTTAGTTGGTTTGCTTAGAATGTGCTTAATTTAGGTTTTGGTATGCTTATGTTACGGTTTGGTGTATGTTCTGGATTGTATGCTCTAGAAATTATGTGTTTTATGTGTGTGACCATTAGGTGTTTGTTATATGTCCCCATATGCTTAGGACTGATGTTGAATGAATGTTTATGAAATTGAATGTTTGTATGATGAATTAGCGTTCAAGAAAACCCTAGAAAACCCATGTTTGGTGAAAATCACCAAATGGGTTTGATTATGATTGAATGATGGTGAATGAATGAAATGATTATGAGAACGTTAGATTATGCACTGCATGCTTGATATAGGCTCACGGTTGCGACCGTTTGAGGTAGGGTATGCGTAATTGTACGTAAGAACGAACCGAAACCAAAACTGCCAGTTCGGGTGAAAACTGGGCAGTGATCTGGTAATGGTATTTTGAGGCCTTTAGAGGCCGAATTTGAGAAAACTCAAAACTGAAAAGTTGTAGGAAATTGCGGACAATTTTTGGAAATAAGGCTCCAAAGGCCTTCGTTTTTACAAAAACCCGAGCCTGGACCACCCAGACCTATGTACACGGCCAGGCAGATTCAACAAGGAAAAAGTATAAGTTAGAGGCAGAACTGGGTTTTGAGAAAAATACGAAAGTTGTAGGGTTTTTCAATATCTAGTACTTTTGTGAAGAAAACTTTTTCAAAATCTAAACCGATTTCAAAGTGAAACTGAATCATAATAGTAAGCTATGGTTCAAAAATTTCAAAACAGTACATGCACAGGAAATTCCAGTACATACACTGATAAGTTGACTGTTTTCAGCAATTTTCTCAAAACATAGACAGTTTAATTTAAAAGACAGTTTTAAATGGTTAATTAAACTCAGTTTTGTAAGAAAAGAAATAATTAAGCCAAGTAAGCTAATTGATAACCTAACATAGTCAAGTAGGTTACCAAATTTTAATTGGGCCAAGTTGATTAGAACAAATGTTGTATGTTGGGCCTTGGGTCCAAGATTATTTAAGGTAATCATAAGGAATACCACTTTAATTATTGGGCCTTAGTAGCCAAACAAGCTTTTTAAAATTTTAATCTAACTTGGGCCTATACATAAGGTTACTAATCATAACCTAATAGGATACCAAGTACTATTGGGCCTTAAGCCCAAAATTCATTAGGTGATCAAACAGAATACTGTTTGATTACTAGTACCCTAGGGTTACACTTAGTAACCAATAAAGATATCATTAAAGCATATAGGGGGGACATATAACTAAGGTCACTAATAAATGTTGGTTAGGGTACCAACATTTAATAAAATAATTTATAGTAAGATAGGATGATTCTTATCTTACTTCCTTTTTTGGAAATAGGAAGGTAACCTATTTGAGGTAACCTGTCGGAACGACAAAACTTAAGACCTAGAGTAAACTATAAGTACAACTCCGCCTACAGCATAGGCAAGAAAATTGTTTTATGACTTGGCATGTTTTTAAAGTTATGCATTTATGTGGTATGTATGATGTATGTTTATTATTGTGACATCATGAAACATGTTCACTAATAATAATTCATATGGTAAGAAGAAGACTACGTTTTAAGTAAGAACTGTTTTAAGAAAATGTTTTCAAGTATGATGTTAAATAAGTTTTCTTGTGTCGTACCGACCTGCTCTAGGTCAGGTTTGGTTCATGGTTTGAGTTGGACTGGACTGGCCGCCCCAACCACTCCATGACTGCGCGCCACGGTACGAACACTTATGTTAAGTAGGGGCCCCAAACTAAGTTAATATAAGAAAGCATAATTGGTTCATGCATGGTTTTCTTATGAAATGTTTTTGCGGGTTAATAGTTGTATTTGCTGGGCGAAAGCTTACAACTTACATTTATGCTATAGGTAAGCTTCCTACTGGAAATACTTGATGCAAGGCAGCGAGGCTTAGCAGGGCTATCTGAGAAACGTGGGATGGAGACTGCTACGCGTTTTGAAATAAATATATGTATTGTTTACTTATTATGAGTTATTTTACTTTACGACAATTTTGAAAAGTAAATATTAATTTAGTAAGTACGTATATTATTTGATATGTAAGTAGTAAAGTATGGATTCAAGTTGTTTTAAAAAAAAAATGTACTTTATTTCCGCATAAGAAAGTAAGTAAGTAAGTAAGTATGTTAAATTAATAAGTAAGATAAGTAAGGTAACGGCCTACGTAAGACAGGTCGTTACAACAGGTGACCATCATAGACAGAGGAGATCGGAGTCGGTAGACAGAACAAGGGCAGCGTCTGGCATTCAGGCTACTCAGCTGGCATCAAATCAGAGGAGATAGCAAGTGAAGGCTGACCATAGCTCAGAACACGCACAGGGAGGAGATCAAAGCTCACAATCGGTGACTGCAGTGACTATGAGCCTCAGGTCAAAAAGTGTCAAATGTCTGCAGCCATGATCATGACACCGGGATCACTACCTAATAACACGATGACTCTGACCTAGCAGCATTGCGACGGCTCCGATTACAAGTCAGGACGACAAAGGACGTGAAAGAGAGGGAAGGAGAGAGAAGAAGAGAAAGGGATGAAAAACCTAGATATTTTGCGAGTATTTTAGTTCATTAAATCAAATTTATTACATCAATGCTTACATCATTGTGGTAATTTTTACAATAGCTTTTAAGTTGTGTTAAAAATCAATCCACACTCAAATTGTAAGACCTAATTATCCCCTTTTTAATATTTTTTTTTTACTGAATTTTACTACGGTGCATCTGTAATAGTCCATAACTTTAATGGACCAATTATAGTATATCCATGATGAATTGGTATATTATTGCTTCATATTTATTAATAATTAACCATCCATCATTGATAGATCACCAAGTCTAGTAATGACAGACCATCAATACTGATGATGGACCGTTTAAAAGAAACAGTTATTTTTCTAAACTAAAAAAAAAAAGTGACATTTATTTATTTTTTTAAATCTAAAAAAAATTCATTTTCTATAAACCTCAAAATTTAATTAGGGTATAATTAGAAACATTAAAGTTAGTTCTACATATTTTTTTCATTTCACAAATCAAGAGGCAAATTAAGAGAAAACTTGCCAAAAAATTCATTGGGAAAAAATATTTGGAACAGTAAATTGGAAGAGCATTGTCTTTAGCATTGATAGTATTGGAACAAAACATTATTCTAATGTCTTAAATTCAACATTTTCGTACCGTATTATGCTTAATATAGCAACAATATTAGGGTATATGGTCTTACATTTTATAAAATAAGTGATATGACATATAGTTTTTGAAGGTGGTTGTTACCCTTTTAAAATTGCAATACCATCATCGTTGTCGTCATCATCATTGTTATTAATATTTTGTAAGAACTAACAATTTAAAATATAACTATTTACATACGTGGCCAAATTGTAGTCATGGTCTTAAAAAACATCTAAAAACAAACTTATTTACAAAATTAAACAAAAATAAAAACTGGTATTCTTGTGTTGACCAAAATACCCATATTTAATTTTAGGGAAAAAAAAAAAAAAAAAGAGAGAAAATAGATTTCTTCTCAAATGTTAGGGGTCATTAATTCCCAAAATCCAAAATATATCAATCCCTTATTCCCTTCAATAGAGGTATTTGAAATCAGAAATTAACAAAATAAAAATAAAAAACACAGGCAGTTCTATAGTGGTCCATTTTCTTCCCTTTTTCCGATTCATTTTCTCCTCTCTGACGCTCATACAACCGCCGGAATCTGATCCCGTCGTCCACGAAATAGAAGATGGGAAGGAAAGTAAGACAAAGCCACTACCAAAGCCCATGTCGCTTCCATGAATCCGTCATGGTGAAGGTCACCACGAATTTCCACCAATAAGATTCGGGTCCTTATGGTAGTGACATCGTCAGTTTTGTGCTTTTGTATTTGAATATGGTGGTAAGTCGTTTCGAATTTTTTTTTTGAATTGTTTTCTTTCTTTTTTTTTTTTTTTTTTTTTTGGATTAGGTGTGTTTTTTACTTACCAATTTTATAGTTTTCTAATCAATATGTTACTGACCGAGTACTGAAGAGTTTATATGCTACTGTCGAAATTATTCTCTATAGTTCAATTTTGTCCCATATAGTAAATTTTAAAATGTATTGACTCCGTCATTATTATATTGACTTAGATTATGGTGAATGAAGATTAGCACGAACCAAGCAAAATCTAAAAAAGCAAGACGTAGATGCAGACGATGAGGAGGAAAAAATTACATCCATATATATTAGAATTTGGATATGTTCTTAAGAGAGAGAGAGAGAGAGAGAGAGAGAGAGAGAGAGAATTTTGATATGCAACTAGAATTTACACTGAATCTCAAGATCTCAGAAGTGAACAATGATGATTTGGCCTTTTTAAGACAACAAAATTATATTGTCTTGCCTTTTGGTTTGTTGACAAGTAATTATGTCTTCCTTAGCATTTTGACAATGTCCGTTTAGTAATGACCAAGGCCTATTTATATTGGCGATTCACATATTGCCTTGGTAATTATATGTTATTCTGCATTTAAGTATTACATATATATGCAACTGCAGTTTAAAAAATTCTTGAAGATCCGGAAATTGAACAAGAAAAATCTAAAAACTACTGAAAAAAAATCAAGTTTCGCATTCTAAAAGTTTTGTACATTTGAGAAAGACTGTGACTTTTTATATTGACAATAGTCTGGTTGTTTTTTCTTTTAGGCACTTTATTATTATATTTATCTTGTTTGCAATTTTTGATTTATGACTTAGTAATTATGTCATTTCAATCACGTCTTTAATTATATCATTATCTTTTGTTTTGCATTTATCCATATCATGTTGACCATATCTTTTTATTTAACTATAACTTGATCATTACGTTGTTTGTTTTCTCGTCAATATAATAATGACCTAATGATTTTATTGATCTATGTTGTAATTTATTGTCAATATATTTCAAACATTGGTCCATATTATATTGACAAGCGTCACAATTATACCTAGTGTTTAAACAAATGGTGCAATAGCACTACTAAAAGAACAAGAGACGAATTGTTCAAGGAAAAAAAGTTGCAAACCAAAAATTGACCAATAATTTGCGCGTGATTTTAGGAAAAAAAAAAAAAGTTTATGTTAATATTAATCAAAGTCAGATTAGGAAACACAATTTTTATTTAAAATGAAATTTCGAAAAAGAAATAGTTGAAACAATTGTCTGACTTCCTTAAAAATAATTTAATTATGTCCAAATAAAGAAAAAAGTTGATGTTGATTAATTTAAAATTTCATCCCATGCAAACAGGAAACTGAAATTCTATTTAAGAAATGAAAATTCGTAAATATTCCTAGAAAAAAGAAAATAATCCAGATACAATATTTGAAAAAATCATCAAAAATAAGAACCACTACTTGAATTCTCCTTTTTTTTTTCTTTCCTTTTTTTTTTTTTTTTTTTTTTTTTTTTTTTTTTTAAGAAACCACTACGTCTAAATGAATCAAGTAAATAGTTTAGAATTTAAATTTGGAATGTGTTATTAACCGCTTTCTCTTCTTAAATAAACAAGATTCTTTTCAAAATTCTCTTTGAAATCCAAAAATTAAAATAATAAATAAATAAATAAGGGAAATCGTGTGAGAAAATTGTGGAAGGGTAAACATGGAACAAATAAATATTGAAATTTGAAAGTTGTTCAATTTTGCAAATAAGTTGAAAAGTGTTTATATTTTAAAAGGGGTAAGCAAAAATTGGTTATTTTGTGTAAATACTCTTTAAAATAAGTAGGAGCAAAGCCAAGAAACCAATTTATTTATTTTTACACTAAATGGACTGGTTTTTTAATAATATATTTCTTCAAGGTAAGGTGGGAACTAAATTATTGTTTTAATTTTTATTTTTTATTTTATCGCAGTCTTCACACTAAAACTTGTCAAAGTTGAAAAATAGGCACCAACTATACATATACACGCGCGCGCATATATAAATATATATATATATACACACACACACATTTTAGAAAGAGTCTTCTTCGAAACACCAGCATGATTTGTTAATAGCCAGCCATTATTCCCCAAGGTACCACCTAACAGGAAATAGAAAACATGGCAAGTTTTATTTTTATGCTCATAGTTGTTGTTTTCCTTTTTCTCTTCTCCCAATCAGTTTTTTCTGCAGTTGAAAACATTGGCCCACTCCAATCCATCAATGATGAAACAACCTTGGTTTCGAAAGAAGGAAGCTTCGAGCTCGGTTTCTTCAGTCCGGTGAATTCCAAGAATCGTTATGTCGGAATTTGGTACAAGAACATCCCTGTTCAAACTGTCGTTTGGGTTGCGAACCGATGCAACCCGATTAACAATTCCTCTAGTTTGTTGATCATCAACTGTAATAACCAACATTTTTACAAATTCGTGATTTCATTTGTTACAAAGGAAATCTAAATCTATACTGTGTATGTCTATGTGAAATAATTGATCTGATTAATCAGAATATGTTTGAGTCCTTATAAGTTATATAAGACTCAATGATAGTGTATTAAATTAAGTATAAGGCCTTTTGATGAAAAACGTAGAATCTTGATTTATGATTTTGTTCTGATTTATGTATGACCAGGATAACCCATGACTTGAATAAAACGGTACTGTAGTATAATAAGCAGTATGAAAACTATACTGTGAGTGACCGATATTACGGATGTAGAGTAAGAATAAGGTATGAGGGAATAGCATATGTTAAAAAAAAAAAATGAATCTTTGGCTCTCTTAAATATGTTAAGATTAATAATAAAATAAAAATTATACTAGGGACAAGTTGTTGATATTAGCTAAGTACTTATAAGGGCATTTTGAATTAATATTATAACTTCATTAGGTATATCTTAAAACTAATATTTAAAAGAGTAAGTCACTCATAAACAGTAATTTTTGTCATTATTTTAACGGCTCCGTCATCCACAAGTAACAAGTGACATTTATTTATTTATTTTGTCGACCCAAGCACGTCAACTATAGGAGACGTAAATAGATGAACGTGCTCTTTTAAAATAGTTGTTTTATATATGAGGGTAGGGTTTTAAATTGTTGGAAAAATTAAGTGGTAAAATAGTTTAGGGGTTTGTAAAATTAATCCCTCAACTTGTCCTAAATTCTCGGAACAGAAACCCAGCAACTCTCTCTCTGCCCTTTTTCCCCAACGCCCTTACTCTTCTTCGACGGTCATGTCGCCGGCGAGTATCGCCGGCCGATGTTCCCCTCGGGCCATCTCTGTCTGTCATTTCCCTCTTCGGCAAGGAAGTCACTGTCAATTTGGGAAAATTTCGTCGGAAATCACTTCTGACGATCTTCATACGCTACTGAGTTACGGTGGATCTGAAATACACAAATATGGTGGTCTCAGCTTTGAAGATTTACCGGTCCGTCCTTTTTTTATTTTTTTTTAATTTTACTTTAATGTTATCGCTAAAATCCTTATGCTTTTGAAAATTTGTGTAAAATTGATTCGTTTCTTTCTTATCATTCTAATTTTTTTTATTTAAAAAAAAATGGATTTTCTTGCTTTGATTTTGCGGTTTGAGGATATGTTTCAGTTTTCTTGCTCTTAGTTTCTCACAAACACAAATTTGCAAATTTGTTTATTATCATTTAATATGCAGCTCAAATATGCTAAATCCGTATTATATATATATATCTATATTTATTTTTTTTTTTCCTTTTTTGTTCTTATTGTTGTTTTACTATAAGAATTTCTGTCATATCACTGTTATAAATTATTTTTTATACATATTCTTTGAAGAATTAACTCCAGTATACATAGAGTTGAAGTGAGAAAATTAGCAGCTACTTTCCATGGTTAAAAAACTAAACCTTCACCATATGTAGAGAGAAGTAAGAACTATTAGAAACCGATTTTCCGATATGATATTTTTTTTCTTTTTATTTTTCTTTTTATGGGTTCAGATGTCTAATTTAATAATATCTACACAAGTTGAGACAGTGATGAAAATAACTGGAATAGGTCATATTTTCTATTGTATTATTCATCAGAAAGCTAGCTAAGCTAAGATTTAAACATCGCTTGGAAAAGTCGTCATTGGGAAAATGTCAAAAGTCAAATGATAATTGTGCAATCACATAATAACGAACGATAATATTATTATTATTATTATTTTATATTAGCAGATAAGTCTAAATGGGAAATTTCCCAATCGAGAACATGTCAATGGAAAACTCTTTGACGTAGATTTAAGTTATATTTTTCAAATGTTTTGTTGGGATGTCCAAAATTTCATTGCACAAAGTTCCTTGACGTGGTTGACCCACTAATTGAGTGAGGAAAAAATATGGCCAAAGCTCAACAAGTAGGAATCATCAAGAACTAGAGATCAATGGGTGCATTTTGCTTTGTGTTTTACGTTACTCTTACTCTGTTTCTCCTCTGTGGAGTATCTTTTGCAGTTGACAGCATTAGTCTACTCCAATCCATCAGTGATGGAGCCACCAGCTTGGTTTCCAAAGAAGGAATCTTTGAGCTCGGTTTCTTCAGTCCGGGCAATTCCACGAATCGTTACTTGGGAATTTGGTACAAGAACATCTCAGTTCTGACTGTCGTTTGGGTTGCAAACCGGTGCAACCCGATTAATGATTCATCTGGCTTGTTGACCATAAACAGTACAGGCAATCTTTTGCTCTGGAATTGGAATGCGAGTACTGTGGTTTGGTCTACAAGTTTATCAACAAAAGCCCAGAAGCCAATTGTGCAGCTACTAGATTCTGGAAATCTTGTTTTGAGAGATGAGCAAGATAGCGACCCAGAAGCTTATCTATGGCAAAGCTTTGACTATCCTTGCGATACGCAGTTGGCGGGGATGAAAGTAGGATGGGACTTCAAGAAAGGTCTTAATCGGCATCTATCAGCATGGAGGAATCCAGATGACCCTTGTCCTGCAGATTTCACTTTTGGGGTTGAGCTTGATGCCCAACTTCATACCTACCCTCAAATAGTGGCCAGGAAGGGGACTGCCAAGTTTTATCACACTGGTCCGTGGAATGGTCTTACTTTCAGTGGCGCGCCAGAGTTAAAGCCCAATCCAATCTTTGATTTCGGCTTTGTTTACAATGATGAAGAGGTGTATTATATGTTCACGCTAAAGGATAAAGTTATAACAATATGTGTCCTGAATCAGACGACTAGCTTGCGTAACCGCCTGACATGGGTGGAGAGTGAGAAGATATGGAATATTTATTCTTCGGCACCTAGAGATAACTGCGATTACTATGGGGCCTGTGGAGCTAATGCAATTTGTGACATATCTGGTAATCCACATTGCCAATGTCTTGATAGATTCAAGCCCAAGTCTCAAGAGAAATGGAATATGTTGGACTGGTCTGATGGATGTGTGCAGAATCATCCATTGAGCTGCGACAACAAAGATAAAGAGCGGTTTATCAAATTTTCAGGTCTGAAACTACCCGATGCAACACATACTTGGGTAAACAAGAGTATGAATCTAAAGGAATGCAGGGCCAAATGCTTGAGCAACTGTTCTTGTATGGCTTATACAAACTTTAATATTAGCGGACAAGGCAGTGGTTGTGCCATCTGGTTCGGTGATCTAATGGATATGAGGAAATTTTCCGATGGTGGACAAGATCTATTTATTCGCGTGTCGCATTCAGAGTTAGGTATGGGCTTAATTTTGACACAATTAGTTCTGGTGAGGAATATTATTATTGTTATTATTAGTCTACTAATATAATCATACATTTATGATAATATTTTAACTCCAAGGGAATCGATGCTGGTTCAATTTGTAATAGTTTGATACCTTACATTTTATTTCCAAGTTTTCTGAATATATTTTGATTTTCTTTATTTTATTTTATTTTATTTTATTTTATTTTTTTGTGTCAAAAATAAACCAATGAAAAGAGAGTGCTGCTACTAAGGGAAGTGCAGTGACAATAATTATAGTCGCCGCTGTTGGAGGTGTTTCTGGGATTCTCTTAATTGGTTATTTCATTTGGAGGAGGAGACATTTAAAAGGTAATTCTTGTTTTACCAAATATATGTATGATCATTATTATTATTATTATTTTGCTTTGTTTTTTTGTTTGTTTATCAGATAAGATTTTTATTAGTGAGGCGTACTGTAGGTTTTATCTTTCACGATTAGTTCTTGCAAATGGTGGTTTTATCAAGTTTCTTTAGAGGAGAATGAAGCTGTTTTCCAATTCTTCAAGATAATATATTCATTACTATTTTGAATAGTTACATTTGGTTCTTTCAGTTTTGGCTGCTGATTTTCCTTGCCTAAGTGACCGAGTCAGTTTAGTATTTTCTGAGAGAAAGAGAGTGTGTAAAGTTTTCTTCAAGTTGTGCTCATAATTCCGTCATGTTTAAATCATAAATGCTATCTCATGTCTTACATCCAACGAGAAGCTAATCGTTCTGTGCAGATCAAGATGTAGAACAAACAGAAATAACAGAAACAATAAGTCAGACCACAGATGAAGATCATAAAGACCTGGAGCTTCCTTTATTCAATATGTCTAATATAATTATTGCAACTAAAAATTTTTCAGACGAAAACAAGCTTGGGCAGGGTGGTTTTGGACCTGTATACAGAGTAAGTTTCTGATTACGACATGGGAAAAATGAAATATCTGAACTAAGACAATGACTTGCGACCCTTTCGCTAATGTCTAACATTTTCAGGGTACTTTAGACGACGGACAAGAGATTGCTGTAAAGAGGCTTACGTTGGGGTCTGAGCAAGGAGTAAATGAGTTCAAGACGGAAGTGAAACTAATTTCCAAGCTTCAACATCGAAATCTTGTAAGGCTTATAGGTTGCTGCATTGAGGGAGAGGAGAAGATACTGGCTTATGAATATATGCCCAATAGAAGTCTAGACTATTTCATTTTGGTTAGTATGTTAAAACTTTTTTTTTTTTTTTTTTTTTTTTTTTTTCAATCTAATTGATGTTTTTTGCAAATTATTTTCTGAAAGAATCTTTTCTTTAATTTTTCGTCTTTTTTCTTTCGATTGAGGAGTTGGTTTTATAGAGTTAAGGTTTGATTTATTCATGTGGCAGTATCTAATGATTAACTTGACAAACAAATTGACAGATGAGAATCAACGAAAACTATTAGAATGGAGAAAACGCTTTCAAATAATATGCGGAATTGGTCGAGGGCTTCTTTATCTTCACCAGGACTCAAGATTGAGAATCATACATAGAGATCTTAAAGCAAGTAATATATTACTTGACAATGAGATGAATCCTAAGATCTCTGACTTTGGCTTGGCGAGGATATTCGGAGGAGATGAGGCTGAAGAAACGACAAATAGAGTGATAGGAACACTGTGAGTAATCTTATTTTTGCATGCTCTTTTAAATGACTCTTCTATTCCAAATATATATGTTGCAGTTATCACTAACTAAGGATGTAATTACGTAGTGGATACATAGCACCAGAATATGCTTTCGGTGGCCTGTTCTCAATAAAGTCGGATGTCTTCAGCTTCGGCATACTGGTGTTGGAGATTGTTAGTGGAAACAAAAGTAGCGGATTTCATCACGAAAACCGTGGTATTACCCTCGTTGGACATGTAAGTATCGAGAAGCTAAAATATTTTTCAGTTAAACTGATATCGCTGAATTCTCCTCCAAACTAATCAATGCTGACACTTTAAATTTTAATACTTCATAGGCATGGAAACTGCTGAAAGAAGGCAATGCACTCGAATTGCTCGATACGTACCTAAGGGGTACTTCGCACTACAATCCGAAGGAAGTTTTACGTTGTGTTCATGTCGGTCTCCTATGCGTGCAACAAGATCCTGTTGATAGGCCTGATATGTCGTCCGTCATTCTGATGCTTGGTAGCAAGGTTGAGCTGCCTCAGCCCGAACCGCCGGGCTTTTTCATGAAGATGGGTTTAGCTACGGGAGATCGATTGCCTACGCTGCACGAATCATCTTCGAAAAACGAAATGACCATGTCATTGCTCGAGGCTCGATAAATCTATAATTATTCAACTTATGTATTGCACAAAATTCAAGCATTAACGTTAGCTTTATCTATACACATATAAGAAGTGTCAATCTGTACTACTGTGCACTTAAAGTACTGTTTTGGACAAAAAATGTTTTGTATTTATTTTTTGGTCTTTCATTTTTTTTTTTTCCGCCCAAGTTTTTTTTTAACAATTTAATCCTTTATTTTTGTGTTGGTTAATTTTTTTTTTTTTTCATTTTAGTTTTTGTTTTTAATCTTTTTAAAATTTTTTCATGGCTTTGTCTATAGGCCCGACCCCTACTATTTGTTGGGGTCCTGCCCAGCAACAATGAAATGGGTGAAGTTCCATTGAGAATATAACCTGGTTTTTTTTTTTTTTGGTAGAAAATTGAGGATGTAACTTCTTGTTGTCTGAGCTGTGCCCTTGACCCGTTTCCTTTTTCAAGGAAAAAGTTCATGAATTTTTTTTTAAAAGATATTAAGGGTAAGTTTGTAAGTTATTGGAATGAGTGCAGCTATTGGGTATAATGGTACTTTTATATTTTGTCAATATTTAATATTGGGGGTGGAAATCAGAAAAGTTTGTTAAAGAATCATAATAAAAACGCCTGTACTAGTAAATTTTTTTGAAAGTGTAAGATCAGTGTTTTGGTGTCATTTTAGGGTTTGAAATGCAGTTTTCCTAGTAATGTTTAGGCCCACGAAATTGCAAACTGCAAACTAAAAAAAATTTAGTTTCAACAACGGAAGGAAGTAGCAGTTGAATCAAACTCCAACCATGGAAAAACTAGTGGAGGGTTTCCCTTTCTCTCTACCCTTTGTTCTCTCAAATTTCGTATATCTAGGGTTTCTCTTTGTGTTGGACTTCCACTACTGCCGCTACTGCGGTTGATGAGGGTGATTGGTGATTCGGCGATTTCGGCGGGAATGGAGTCTGAAGGTTCTAGATGATAGTTTTTCAATCAGTTCCTGCCGACAGGCTTCTAGCGGTTTAGGATCCAACAATACATTGGTGATCTGATGGTAGGTGTGGTGATCTCTTACATCGAGTAGATTATTTTCCTCTGAGTTATGGTGTGCGGCAGAGTGGTTGTTTCACGTAGAGCGAGGATTTTGCAATCGATTTTTTTTTTTTTTTTTATATTAATGGTTTGTTCTTGAGTTTTAGTTTTAATTTTATAATAAAGGAGGTAGTTCCCCCACCTCCGGTTAGTTTTTATGTATGTGTTCCGCTTGAGTTATTTTCTAGCAGTATATGCTATTGGTTCTTCTAGTGTTATGGTTTAGCGGAGTTTGTTACAGTCTTCGTGTTACGAGTGACTGTATCTCGATCGATCGGAATATTTCATTGATTGTAGATGTTTTTTTAAAAAGAGCTTTGTACATGTTCAATTTCAGGATTGCCGAGGAATTCGATAAATTTTCCTGTATTGGGGTCTTAACTTATGTCCTCCTTTCTGAATTTCATGAGATTTTACTGATATTTTTTTAAAAAAAATTTCTTGTCCTTTGTTTTTCTTTTCTTTTTCTTTTTTTTAACTCATTTTAATTTTCCATATTCATAAAAAAAATTTCAAATATGTCCAACAATACATAGAACATACTTTAGACTAGTAAATTTTGAAATGTCAATGACTTGATTACGAAGTTTGCTAGTTTGTAGTTTTGCTTTAGCAAGTGCTATTGGTTATGAATGATTTATTACAAAATTAAGTCCTTTGTTTTTTACAAAATTATGTTAAGATTTTGTTTAGATTGATTTACAATTTCACAAGTATAATTTTGTGTGATTTTTTTTGACCATTTGGGTTTGATTGAAAATGTCACAAGAAAAGGAGGATGTGTCAACGACTTCTCAAATTGGAAAACCACTACGAACAAATACACCTAGATTCAATCCCAACAAAGATGGTAAACGAAGAGCGACTCTTATGAGACGAGTCCATCTTGTTAGGAAAAGGGGAGAAAGAGTTCAAGTTTCGTTCGACGCTAAAGGACAACCAATAGAGAAGGAGGGGGATGAACTACAGAGTTGGATTGGAGTGCTTGCTCGAGAGCACATTTCCATATGGATAGCTGACTTTAGAAGTGCCGACTTAGCCCCAAGGAAAGAAAGAGTGTGGGTGGAAGTCATAACTTCTTTCACTATGGAACTTTCATTTAAAAAACCAGCTCATCATGCGCAGAGTCCACAAAAAATGTTAGATATGATATTTACCAAGGTTTTGTCAAGGATCATATTGATGAAGAAAGTATTTTGGAATGGCCACCCAAAGTAGTGAATAATTACCCCTCCATAAGTCAGGATGATTGGGAGAGATTCATTACATATCGACATTCGCCGGAATTCAAAAAGCTATCAGAACAAGGATGTGAGATAAGAAAGAAAAACAAATATGGATCAACGGGAGGCCAGACGGATATAGGAAACTTGATCAAGAACTCGTATGTGAATTACTTTGTTTGGTGTTTTCACAATATGTTGTACTTTGTATTTTTTACCTTTATGTTTACTAACGACAATTAATAAACTACAATTTGAGAGATGACGGGACAATGGCAACCGCAACATACTGTGTGGCTAGACATGCATGTCAAAGCTAGTGGAGAGTACAAGAATCCATCATTTAGGATTGTTGGCGAAATGATAGTAAGTATACGAATCCATGGTCTAAGATATTCTTATTTATACAACCTTATTTACAGTTTCATGACAATTTTCTAATTCTTACAGGGGGATTTCAGAGAACAGCTGACACAAGGAAGTTTTGAATCGTGGGGACTAATGACATATTGACCAAGTCATTAGGCAATGAAAAACATTTAGGTCAGACCTGTGGTCAATCTAAGTTTGTCAGGCAGTGGCATTACTTCAACATTATGCAAAGTTCAAGGGAAAATGCTGAAGCATCGGCAATGAAACGGCATCTTGCTGCATTGGAAAGAACCGTACAGGAACTTTGTGAGAAGCATGGTATTAACCGAGAGACCATGACCGAGGAGAATACCGCACCGACTGTTGATCAACACAATAGCTTCAAGGCTAGTTGCACACAAAATGAAAAAGAACCAGGGCCGTCGGTGTAATACCCGGAAATTTTGATAACTCTAGATTTCCTTTGAACAAGAAAAACCTAAGTCTGGATCATGATCGGAGTAGAATAACAGTATAAGTTTGAGTTATCGGTTAACTAGCAACGAGACTCAACAATAGATTACTTAGCCAAGAATAAGGCGTTTTAAGGAAGAAGGCATGACGAAATTTGATGATTCCATGTTGGTCAAAGTTTGACCAAGAAAGTCAAAGTTGACCAAAAAGTCAAAGGGTTGACTAAGAACAGTCAAAGGTATGACTGTACAGTAATAGGATAAGCAGTATGAGAAATATACTGCGAAAATTATCTTTTCAGACAAAATAACAAGAATAAGTTATGAGACCACCCTAGAAAAATCAAGCACACTAAGTTGGATATCAAGGGCCAGATGACTTTAGAAATAAGAAGAAAATTTTTACAGTCCATTTTTATGCATATAAATTTTGGACTGCAGTCAAGTATAACAGTACTAAATTGTACTGTGTATTAGTGAAGCACAGTATTGGAAATATCTGTGTTAGCAAGAAAATAGACTGCATTTTAAGGAAAAAGCCAAACAAGGCCTTATGATGATGTCACCCTATTTTGGAATTATGACATCATTTTGGAGAAAGAAAAATGGTGAAAAGAAATAAAAATTGTTGCCACCTTGCACAATGATGGCCGGCCATGTGGAGGACTAAAGTGCAAAAATTTTGCCTTTTGGGGCAAAAGTGTAATTTTTAAAAAATAGTGATGTAAGCAAGTGATGTCATCATGATGAGGTAAGCAAGGAAACTTGGCCTCCAAGGAGTGAACAAGGGTCGGCCACCTAAGAGGGATCAATTTGCAAAGATTTTGTCTTTAGGGGCAAAAATATAATTTTTGAAAATATGATGATGTAAGCATGAGGTAAGCACATGATGTCATCAAGATGATGTCATCATGGTGAGGTAAGCAAAACTTGGGCACCAAGTCTTGCAATGGCCGGCCAACACTTGTAGGGGTCAAAGTGCAAAGATTTTTGCTTCAAGGACCAAAGTGTAATTTTGAAAAAGTAATTAAATCCTAGTTCAAGGACTTTTTAGCAATTTTGAAAAAGTTTAAAATCCCTATAAATAACAGCAAGGGGGCCGGATTTTTGAGGGAGAAAAATAGCAAAATCTAGCCAAACTCTTGCAAAATTTTTCCTCACCCTTTCTTGACCAAAACCAAACCTAGGGGGGGGGGGAGAAAAAAATGGGTGGTCGGATTTCTTGGGTGGCCAGATCTGGGGGTGATGGCCGGACCTTGAGAGGGCTCAATTTAATTGGCCAAAAAAAAATTTTGGAACCCCATTTGGAGGAGGCCGGTTGTGTGGAGCCAAGAAGAAAGTTTGATCCAAGCTTGCAAACCTATGGAAAGGTTAAGGTAAAACCTCTAACCTCTAAGTTTTTCATTTAAGTTTGGAATAAGATATTTATGTGGTTGTTTTTCATGAGGAATGGCCGAAAATTTGAAACCCCAATGGAGGGGAGAATCGGCTGCAATGGCAGCCAAGGGGGAGTGAGGAAAAAGTTGGAATCCAAGCTTGAGAACCAATATCCAAGCTCTAGAGGTAAACCTTGGCCCTAACCTTTTTAATTTGAGCTTAAATTTGGGAAATTTAAGTGTATTTCCATGTTTGGGATGTAAGAGCATAAGCTCACTTATTTATGCCATGCAATAAGTTTTGTGCTTGATTATGTGCTTGATTAGGGTGCTAAGGTCTCAATTATGATTATGGTGCATGGTTTGGTAATTATGCTTATGATTTTTAGGGTTTTATGCATGCACATAAGGTGTTTGATATATGTCCCCAACATGCCTAAGAAGTTATAGGTCATGCATGTTTATGTTTGAGCTAGATTAGAAGCTTGATTGATGATTGGTGATACAAATCAAATGTTTTGCAAACCCTAGTTTGGTGCAAGAACACCCAAGGGTTTTGCCTTGCATAAAGATGTTTGAATGAGGTATGGATGTATATTTTACGTTAGAAAGCGCTGCATGTGTGATCTTAGGCTCCCGCGGTGGCTGGTTGAGTTAGATTACGCGATTAGAACGTAAAACGAACTTAAAACCGAAAACTGCTAGTTCGGGTAAAACTGGCCAGTTTTTGAGAAAGCTGGATTTGAGGCCCTTAGAGGCAGAATTTGATAAAAGTTAAAACATGAAAGTTGTTCAAAAGGGTTTTTCCTAGTGGGCAACGTGAAAAGTTTTCAAAAATAATGCTCCAAAGGCCTTCTTTTTTACGAAAACCCGAGACTAAGAATTCCTGGGCGAGTCAGACTTGTGCTCACGGCCTGGGGACTTCAACTCAGAATATGAACATGTTAAAGTCCGAATTAAATTTTTCGTAAAACACGAAAGTTTTAGGATTTTTCGAGAGCTAGAACTTTCATGAGACAACTTTTTCAAAATCGGAATGGATTTTTAAACTGACATGGATTTCTAAAAACTGTGCCGGAAACAGGAAATTCCTGCACAGGATTTTCTAAAACAATACAGGAAAACTGTATTTTTGCACCAACACCAATGTTTTGACTGTAGGAACTGTTCCAAAGGCAGTTTTCAACAGTTAATAATTTTTACAAACCTTTCTCAAAGATTTACAATTTTTCAAGGGTTTTTATAAGAAATGAACAAAGAGAACCAAGTTTTTCCAAACAAAGAGAAAAACAAGTTTTTGAACTCTAAGTTATCTTTCTTTCGGTAACAAGACAATGATGGACGGTAACCGGGAAGGATACCCGAGTTACTGGACGGGGTTCAAAGCCCAAGGTTAACTTAGGATAATTGAACTAAGTTTGACTACCTCAAGGGTTACTCAAGGTAACCCAACAAGGTATTAAGATTGGGTTTGGATCTAAAACCCAAAATATTATGGATAGATAAAGATAACCAGGCATAGGCCAAGGTTAGGATGATAACCTAACCCTATTCATGTATAATTGAGATTAATACCCAATGTTACCTTATGTAACTAAGTAAGCTATCATGAGTATAGGGGGGGCATATAACTAAGATTATGAATGGGTGTTGGTTAGGTCACCAGCATCTTAAGGTTATAATTATGAAGCCTTATACTATGTCCTTTGACATAACAGGAGATAGCCTGTTGTTGTGCTTCAGCTTGGAGTCACACGAAATAGGACACAGCTAACCAGGTAAGTACAACTCCGCCTACAGCATAGGCCCTTTGTTGTTACTTGCCTAATATGTTGTATATGGCATGTGATGGTATGTTATGGCGTGTAATGTTATGGTATGATACATTATGGTATGTATGGCATGTCATGGTATGTTATGAATGAGGTTATGTTATGTTATATGTTTTAATATTGTGACATCATAAAGCATGTTCACTAATGTTAAACCACATGGTAAGAACAAGACAAGTAAGATGTTGTGTCGTACCGACTTGCCACAAAGGCGGGTTTAAATGGTGTGGTTCATGGTTTGAGTTGGATTGGACTGGCTACCTCAACTACTCCATGTTAAACTCTGTGTTTCATGGTTTGAGTTAAAACGGACTGCCGCCTTCAACCATTCCTTGGCTATATACTACGATACAAGCACACATGATAAGTAAAGGAATAGAACTAAGTTAAGTTATGAAACCATAATGGATTCATAAGAGGTCATAATTGGTTCATGCATAATGATATGTTCTGTGTCGCGAATGTGATAGTTGTACTTGCTGAGCGAAAGCTCACGTCTTACGTCTATGCTGTAGGTAAGCAACCTGCCAGCAATCTCTGATACAATACTGTGGAAGGCTGGTGCTGTGGACTGTGAAATATGGGATGGACACCGCCACAAGTTTTGAAAAATATACTCTATAAAATATGTTGTAATGAAAAAGGGTTTTCATGATGTTTTAAGGATGAATGACAAAGTTTATGTATGTATGGCAAGCAAGTTGCCTCATGTGGTACTGATTCGCATTAAGTCGGGTTTGGTCTACAATTTGATTATGATGGCTTTCCAGAAGGGTTTGAAAGTTTGGTACTCGAGTAAATACCTATAAGTAAGTATGAGTTTGAGCATGAAGGTCAAGTTGGAAGTTTTAAAATAAAGTTTTAAAGTTTTTTTTTAAATAATAATAAAATAAAATAAAACAAAATAAAAAAATTTTCTTCCAAATTTTCCGCAAGTTTAAATTAAGTATGTAAGTAAGGTGACGACCCGGCGTGGGAAGTCGGGGCGTGGCAGTCGGATCCGTAACCCACGCCGAACACAAGTAAGAAATGCCAACTCTTTCTTAATGATACGATTAATGGTGGAGTTGTGCTTGTTGCAATTGGCAGGGTGTACATGGATTGTGTTCCAATCGACACAGTCCACGGGATTCTTTTAGGTGAGGAGAATGTGTGAGTGACAATTAACATCCCGAAACTAAGACATGTACTCCTACCTATTCCGACCAACGAAGCAACAATTATTGAAGAAGCTATCGATGGGTTTGTTGCTTGGCCGAAAAAATTAATCGTCATTGAAACGAGGCTGAGCAAGGCAAGTCGAGGTCTTAGTCACGTTCCCGACCGAGAAGTTGAGGGAAGAAAACGCATCAAAAAGAGAACGGGAAAAAAGAAACTGCAATCACAACCGGAGGTACAACAACAAACTGCGCAACAACAACTACCTTCTTTCAACTTTAGTGAAATTTCCCACAACTTGAGACCTTTGGCATTCTACGCAAAATGTTCCATGCGTGATGGATTGCAAATAGCCTGCCAGACACAACAGTCCATTTGTGGTAATGTCATGATTATATATATTAGGTATGAAGATGTATACCATTTCATAACATTGTAAGAAATTAGTGCAAATAGTAAAATGGTTTACAACAGGTAATAGATATATCCTTAAACAATACTTATTTTTTCCTTGTTAATCTTATGATGTTTTTCGTAACAAGTTTGACTAATTATTTTGCAGCTATTTAGCGGAATGTTGTGAAAGAGAAGGTATTGATCAACGGTTCAGGTTTATTTCTCCAATCCTTGTCTCACCAGTTCAACAGGGGGTAGATCACAAAGTCTACTGTAGAGAGAGAGCCAATAATATTCTACGGATCTTAACAAACGCACCAAAAGGAAAGTTGTATCTCATGTCATATAACAGTAGCCAACATTGGATCTTGACAGTTATTGATCCGTGAGATGACTCGATCGTGTATTTTAATCCTCTAGGAAACGAACCGGGTGATGATTTCCACGACCTAGTTAAGTGGTAAGTATATTTTCCTGTTCGATATTGTGATTTGACAGTACATTATTCTTGTTGTAATTGTTTTTAACTTTGTTAAATTGCTAGAGTACTTAATGACTGGAAGATTTTGGTGAGAAAAGGAGTACGAAAACGATGCAACTACAAAATGTTGGTTTATACTGTTTGATGTCTGCTACAAGGAGGTTTGTTGAATGTGGTTATTTTTTTTTAACCTTTATGAGAGAAATTACCTTCACTTTCGATGGACTATCCTTCCTTCAGACTAAGGATTTTAATACTGATGTTGACAAAAGTTTAGTAAAGCAAGAGTGGGCTAATTTTGTAATGCATTTCATCCAATACAGTTAGAATACAATCTATAAGTTTTGTACTGTAGTGCATGTTTTTGTAATAATTCATGTACATTGTGACACAAAATCTATTGAAGATTAGCTATTATTTTAATATGGGTTATGCAATGGATAACACACGGTATTTGCCACCCGTGGGAAATCGCATTAATTATGTAAATTTTTTTTGTTAAAGGTTAACCTACCACGATGGTTTGTTTGAAAAAACAGTCATGGAAAGTTCATATCTACCCCCCATTTGGCATCAGTTTTGTCTATTTAACGACTGTTAAAAAACTGTCGTGGAATCTATTTGGATTCCACGACCTTGGATACCACGACGGTTAGAAAACCATCGTGGAAAGTATACCACGACGGTTAAAAATGGTCATAGTATCCTCTTTTTGTACTAGTGATAGCTATAACTATAGTCGATACAAAATAATTTAAGAAGTCTAAATGCGGAAATTTAGTTCGTGGTGGTATCACACTCCCTTCATTCATCGCCTCGCACAGCTTCGCCGGTCCATAAAACATCTAAGTGGCGAGTTGCTTACCTGCATTATCTACAGTACGAACACACACGTATGAGCTTTCACTCAGCAAGTACAAACAATATCTCACAAAACAATTTCATAAAATTATATCATCACGCGTAGCAATATGAATGTTAAAAAATGTATGTGATTTATGTATGTTCAATTATGCTTCATTATATACATGTTTTGTCTACTTAAGGGCCCATATGCCATACCCATATGCGCGCAATCAATGGAGAATTGAGGGATCGACCCTCCAATCACCTCTAAGGTCATAACTTATAACTTTCGTTCTTATCATATCATCTCACTAATTAGAGGTTGGTACGACACTTATTCCTTTCTTTCGTTAGCCTCCTTCTAATTAATTGTGATAATGTGAAAAATTATATGTCACTATGCATCTATCACTATGGCATAAATACATGTGAGACATGTCGATTATATTAGTGTAAAAGAAATTATGCATGTCAAATGCTTAATCAAAGCAATACATATAACTCATATAACCATTACATCATCAAGGCAAGTGATAGCAAACGTAGAGCATCAACAAAGAAAAATATTTTATTCCATGTTATAGGTGAGATTTGTACTTACTTATCTTATGTGCTTAAACTTCCAGAGTTGTACCTCTTACTACGCAGATTTGAGAAATTGTCCTCATTTAACAATATCTCATTATTAGATAGAATCATAATTATATTACTTTATTCATTTATTTATTTATTTATTTTATAAATTAAAATGAACTTAATTTACTTATATCATAATTAACCTTGACAATTAATTCAAATTAATAATTAAATGTTAAATAAATTTCTACTAATTATTATCTAATTAATTTAACTTTACTTACTTCAATTTTATTTTATTTAATTAATTAATCAATCAATTAATTAATTAATTATTTAATTATGTAGTAGTTAATTATTACTTTATTTAATTGAGTAATTATAATTATTTACATAATTTAACTGATTAATAATTATATTGTTAATAATTTAATTATGTTACTTACATATTCTTTCTCGTATAATAATCATCAATTATTAATTCTCATATTAATAATTAATAATTAGATTATTCTACTAATTAATATTTGATTAATCTCTAATTAATCATCCATAGTTATATTAACAATTATATCAATGAATAATGATTAACCAATCTCTAATTAATCATCCATAGTTATATTAACAATTATATCAATGATTGATGATTAACTAATCTCTAATAAATCATATATTATAATTATGTAGTTACTCAACATAATAATCTTACTTACATAGCTAATTATCACTTTTTGCTCTTATAATTAATTAATTAATTACTTTATTAATTACTAATTAACTTTCTTAGTATAATTACATTTTGGTATGTATTTATTATTTTATTTTATTTATTTATTTCTTAATTAATTAATCAATCAATGTGACAAGGAGTCACCTAAGTGTATACCTTTCATCTAGTATTGGGCTTGTAAGGCCCAATCCCTTTAGTTATGATCATTTAGTTGGGCTAAGGTAGTCTCTTGGTATATACTCAGTAATCCTCTAGTGTACTTTATCTTAGTCCATTTAAAACTTGTAATTCAACTTTATAAAGTTAGGGTTTTTTTTCACATTATTTGATCATATACTTAATACCAACGCATGTCATAATTAAATATGTCAATATGTTATGACTTACCCTTATGTCACATTTTAATGTTTAATCGTTTTGTCGGTGTAGGATTTTAACTTGTAAGATTTATTTAAATTTAAGTATAATCATGTTTTAGACACTTGATAACTCGTTGGAAAGCTTGAAGTATCTAGTTTTTATCTTTATAATTTGTTTTCCAAGATTTCAAGCGTTTCAAACATTAATGTGTGGATTTTTCCTAAGTGTCTTATGGTGAAATCTTAGTTTACCAGATTACAATACAATATTATGTGATTTATTAAAATTTATATACCTATCCGTTTTAAACGCATGATATCTCATTTTAAAGCTTGAGATGTCTACTTTACAGCCGTAAAGTTCTTTCCTTTAGTGTTTGAGTGTTTCATACCGTTAACTTAGGTTTTGTTATTGTTGGACCTCCAAAGTTCTTCTCAAAACCATTTCCTAGGTAAGAAGAAGCCTAACATTAAGATTCTAACTAAACAAAGAGCTTTAGTTCTCCAAAAATGACTAAAACACAAATAATACCACTAGTAACACGTCCTCTAACTCCACTTCACACTTCTTCGAACTTGGTACCGGGGTTGCTTAGAGCTTGAAAATGGAGGGAGGAGGGTGCTAGAGGGGTGTTGGGAAATGGAGAATAGTGTTGGTGGTAGTGGCTAGAAAAGCTAGGGTTTTTTGAGCTTAACTTGTGTAAGAATAAAATGAGATGTTAGGGGCTTGTTTTTAGTCAACATTTGCTTTAAAGGAGCTGTATTGTGCGGGGTAAAAATGGAAAAATTTTGGCTGATTTTCCCCTTCATTGTTGCCACTTAAGGGAGGGAGTTAGGTTGAAAATTTTGTTCAACAAAGTTGAGACAAATGGTCACTTTCACTTGTCTCTTTTTTGTGACATATTGCTAAAACAAACCATGCCATCTCTTACATAAGGTTGCATGCATGCACCACTTTCTTTTTTCTTTTTTTTTTTCTTCTCATTTGTTCAAATTTCTTCTTACTTTTTGACCGCTAAATCCGGATCCCTTTGGTTCTTTTCTCATTTTTATTTTGTTTTTCTTTCTTCCAATTTTTCCATCATTGATCAAAAGTTGTCATTCTTATTTTCATTCATTGGATCTTCCATCATACCAATCCTTACCTTAAGCTCTCATTGGTCACTTATCATCCAAAGCTTGGCCATTGATTTGCCTAGGATTCTTTAACATAAAATCTACACCATTGATTTCAAACTTAAGCACAATTCTTAAACAATCTTCCACCTTTGGATTTTCTAAGAATAAATCCTAATTATTCATTTCTATGTATCTAAAATTTCTCATTTAAATAGAGAAACTCAACATTGTTAGATCATCGACATTATCATACTGATGATACATATACAATCATTTATGCTCTTGAAATTTGATATTCATCAAAATAATTCATTAGAAGTATATTAATGAAGGAAATCCATGATAACAATTCATGAATCAAGTTTATGAATTTCTAGGGCGTCACACTAGTTTTGCTGAAGCAAACGGGGTGAAATAGCTTATTGAATAGTTTATTGTGAGTGGTGATCATTTTTTATTTTTTTTTATTTTTTTTTTGGTGTTTAATTCCTACATGGGCTACACAATAGAAAAGATAGGAATTTTTTTTTTTCGTTGAGATGTACTGGTACTCGAGTAAGAAAATTATTCTACAAATTAAAAACGAAGTTCTTCTTTCTACTCCTCTTCTTTTCATATTCTAGCATCCTTGTTCCTAGAGAGACTGATATGATTTTTTTTTTCCCTATTTTCATCCACTGACGCCATGATGTTATTCGTTTTTGTGTATTTATGTGTGCATTCATTAAAAAGAACTAAAATCATACATTTTAATTTGTTTACCAGAAGCAATGATTTTTCAATTGTGTTTACTACAACAAGTTTTTTATTTGATTTACTCGGGTAAAATGAGCTAAAGACAGACAAAAATTTGGCCTTTTACTCATCAACAATTGGTTACTGATCGGCAACCACCTAGTTATCAACCAGTGGCTGGTGACTAGTCGGTAACCACTTAATTACATACCAGAAATCACTAACTCTGTCGGATTTTTCAAGTTTTCTCACCGAAATTTTTAGATATACGCCAGATTTCATCACTGTAACACTAAAAATTTCAAACAGAATTCCATTCAAATCATAAAATGCAGGAATTTACAAACCATAATCTTCTGTCCACCAAAATACATTACAATAAATTAAAAAAAGGGTAAATTGCTAGATTGGTCCCTAAACTTTTAACTTTGTGCAACTTTGATCCTTAAACTTTTTTTCGTAGCTGGAATGCCCCTAAACTATTAAAATGTTGCTACAATAGTCCTTTACGTTAATTTTTGGATGGAGTCCATTAGTTAACATCATTTTTTGACCAAATTGCTAACGGATTCTACTTAAAAATTTAAAAACGGCTATTGTAGCAACATTTTAAGAGTTTAGAGGCATTCCCTGTTCTTTTTTTTTTCGTAGTTGGAATGATTATAAAGTATTAAAAACGTTGTTGTAGTAGTCATTTCGGTTAATTTTTTTTTTTACAAAATCTGTAGTTAGCACCACTTTTTGACCAAATTACAAAATAAATTCCATCCAGAAATTGATGGAAAGGACTATTATAGCAACATTTTAAATGTTTCGGAACACTCCAGCTAGGAAAAATGTTCAGGGACCAAAGTTGAACATGATTAGAAGTTGAGGGACTAAATGAACACTTTACCCTTAAAAAAAATAATTTGTCGAATCTGTGAGGCGATGATGAAGATGGGCAGAGATCGCTATAGGGACAAGCATATCGGTGAAAGACTCGTGACAGTAGTGATTTCGTGGAGGCATTGGTCACTATTAGGGTGGGTTCGAGGGGAGGGGATCTGATGGTGGAGAAGAGCCGGTGACCATCATAGACGGAGGAGATCGGAGTGGGGAAACATAACAAGGGTAGCGTTTGGCATTGAGGCTACTCAGCAGGCATCAGATCAGAGGAGATATCAAGTGAATGGCAACCACAGCTCAAAACTCACACAAGGAGTAGATCGAAGCTCACAATCGGTGATCGTTACGGCTGTGAGCCTCATTTCAAAGTGTCAATTGTTTGCAGTCATGATCGTGACATCAGGACCACTACCTCATAACGCGATGACTCTGACCTAGCAGCATTGCGGCGGCTTCGATTGCACGTTAGAATGGCAAAGGTTGTGAAAGAGAGGGAAGGAGAGAGAAGAAGAGAAAGGAATGAAAAACCTAGATATTTTGAGAGTATTTTAGTTCATTAAATCTAATTTATTACATCAATGCTTACATCATTGTGGTAATTTTAACAATAGCTTTTAAGTTGTGCTAAAAATCAATCCACACTCAAATTGCAAGACCTAATTTTTCCTTTTTTAAATATTTTTTTTTACTGGATTTTACTATGGTGCATCAGTAATATACCAATAGTCTATAACTTTAATGGACCAATTATAATATATCCATGATAAATTGTTATATTATTGCTTCATATTAATTAATAATTAACTATCCATCATTGATGGATCGCCAAGTCTAGCAATGACAGACTATCAGTACTGATGATGGACTGTTTAAAAGAAACAGTTATTTTCTAAACAAAAAAAAAAAAAGTGACATTTATTAAAAAAAATATCTAAAAAAATTCATTTTCTATTAACCTTAAAATTTAATTAGGGTATAATTAGAAACATTAAAATTAGTT
The DNA here is from genome assembly GCA_009761775.1 of Ficus carica. Lineage (NCBI taxonomy): Eukaryota > Viridiplantae > Streptophyta > Magnoliopsida > Rosales > Moraceae > Ficus > Ficus carica. The sequence continues at coordinate 3,130,221 of CM019751.1, read as the reverse complement.
CTACATAATTTTTTCATGTCACAAATCAAGAGGCAACTTAAGAGAAAACTTGCCAAAAAATTCATCGGGAAAAAAATATTTGGAATAGTAAATTGGAAGAGCATTGTCTTTAGCATTGATAGTATCGTAACAAAACATTATTCTAATGTCTTAAATTCAACATTTTCGTACTGTATTATGCTTAATATAACGACAATATTAGGGTATATGGTCTTACATTTTATAAAATAAGTGATATGACATATAGTTTTTGAAGATGTTTGTTACCCTTTTAAAATTACAGTACCATCAACATCATCATCGTCATCCTTGTTGTTAATATTTTGCAAGAACTAACAATTTAAAATATGACTATTTACATATATGGCCAAATTGTAGTCATGGTCTTAAAAAATTTCTAGAAACAAAATTATTTACAAAATTAAACAAAAATAAAAACTGATATTCTTGTATTGACCAAAATACCCATATTTATTTTTAGGGAAAAAAAAAAAAAAGAGAAAATAGATTCCTTCCTAAAAGTTAGGGGTCATTAAATAATTCCCAAAATTCAAAATACCCAAATAGCAATCCCTTATTCCCTTCAATAGAGGTATTTGAAATTAGAAATTAACAAAACAAAATTGAAAAACACACGCAGTTCCATAGTGGTTCATTTTCTTCCCTTTTTCCGATTCATTTTCTCCTCTCCGACGTTCCTACAACTGCCAGAATCTTAACCCGTCGTCCACGAAATAGATGATGGGAAGGAAAGTAAGACAAAGCCACCAACCAAAGCCCATGGCGCTTCCATGAATCCGTCATGGTGAAGGTCACCACGAATTTCCACCAATAAGATTCAGGTCCTTATGGTAGTGATATCGTCAGTTTTGTGCTTTTGTATTTGAATATGGTGGTAAGCCGTTTCGAATTTTTTTCTTGAATTGTTTTCTTTTTTTTTGGATTAGGTGTGTTTTTTACTTACCAATTTTATAGTTTTCTAATCAATATGCTACTAACCGAGTACTGAAGAGTTTATATGCTACTGTCGAAATTATTCTCTATAGTTCAATTTTGTCCCATATAGTAAATTTTAAAATGTATTGACTCCGTCATTATTATGTTGACTTAGATTATGGTGAATGAAGATTAGCACGAACCAAGCAAAAAATAAAAAAGCAAGACGTAGATGCAGACGATGAGGAGTAAAAAATTACATCCATATATATTAGAATTTGGATATGTTCTTGAGAGAGAGAGAGAGAGAGAGAGAGAATTTTGATATGCAACTAGAATTTACACTGAATCTCAAGATCTCAGAAGTGAACAATGATGATTTGGCCTTTTTTAAGACAACAAAATTATATTGTCTTGCCTTTTGGTTTGTTGACAAGTAATTATGTCTTCCTTAGCATTTTGACAATGTCCGTTTAGTAATGACCAAGGCCTATTTATATTGGCGATTCACATATTGCCTTGGTATTTATATGTTATTCTGCATTTTAGTATTACATATGTACGCAACTGCAGTTTAAAAAATTCTTAAAGATCCGGAAATTGAACAAGAAAAATCTAAAAACTATTGAAAAAATCAAGTTTCGCATTCTAAAAGTTTTGTACATTTGAGAAAGACTATGACTTTTTTATATTGACAATAGTCTGGTTGTTTTTTCTTTTAGGCACTTTATTATTATATTTATCTTGTTTGCAATTTTTGATTTATGACTTAGTAATTATGTCATTTCAATCACGTCTTTAATTATATCATTATCTTTTGTTTTGCATTTATTCATATCATGTTGACCATATCTTTTTATTTAACTATAAGTTGATCATTACGTTGTTTGTTTTCTCGTCAATATAATAATGACCTAATGATTTTATTAATCTATGTTGTAATTTATTGTCAATATATTTCAAACATTGGTCCATATTATATTGACAAGCGTCACAATTATACCTAGTGTTTAAACAAATGGTGCAATAGCACTACTAAAAGAACAAGAGACGAATTGTTGAAGGAAAAAAAGTTGCAAACCAAAAATTGACCAATAATTTGCGCGTGATTTTAGGAAAAAAAAAAAAAAAAAGGTTTATGTTAATATTAATCAAAGTCAGATTAGGAAACACAATTTTAATTTAAAATGAAATTTCGAAAAAGAAATGGTTGAAACAATTGTCTGACTTCCTTAAAAATAAGTTAATTATGTCCAAATAAAAAAAGGTTGATGTTGATTAATTTAAAATTTCAACCCATGCAAACAGGAAACTGAAATTCTATTTAAAAAATGAAAATTCGTAAATATTCCTAGAAAAAGAAAAAAATTCGGATACAATATTTGAAAAAATCATAAAAAATAGGAACCACTACTTGGATTCTCTCTCTCTTTTTTTTTTTTTTTTCTTTTTTTTTTCTTTCTTGTTTTAATTTTTTTAAGAAACCACTACGTCTAAGTGAATCAAGTTCATAATTTAGAATTTAAATTTGGAATGTGTTATGAACCGCTTTCTCTTCTTAAATAAACAAGATTCTTTTCAAAATTTTCATTGAAATCCAAAAATTAAAATAATAAATAATAAATAAATTAAAAAGGGAAATCATGTGAGAAAATTGTGGAAGGGTAAACATGGAACAAATAAATAATGAAATTTGAAAGGTGTTCAATTTTGCAAATAAGTTAAAAAGTGTTTATATTTTAAAAGGGGTAAGCAAAATTAGTTATTCTGTGTAAATACTTCCTTAAAATAAGTAGGAGTAAAGCTAAGAAACCAATTTATTTATTTTTACACCAAATGGACTGGTTTTTTAATAATATATTTCTTCAAGGTAAGGTGGGAACTAAATTATTGTTTTAATTTTTAATTTATCACGTAGTCTTCACACTAAAACTTGTCAAAGTTGATCAATAGGCACCTATTATACATATACACGCGCGCGCATATATATATATATATATATATATATATATTTATGGATACATTTTAGAAAGTCTTCTTCGAAAGACCTGCATGATTTGTTAATAGCCAGCCTTTATCCCCAAGGTACCACCTAACAGGAAATAAAAAAATGGCAAATTTTTCTTTTATGCTCATAGTTGTTGTTGTTTTCCTTTTTCTCTTCTCCCAATCAGTTTTTTCTGCAGTTGATAAGATTGGCCGACACCAATCCATCAATGATGGAACAACCTTGGTTTCGAAAGAAGGAAGCTTTGAGCTTGGTTTCTTCAGTCCGGGGAATTCCAAGAATCGTTATGTCGGAATTTGGTACAAGAACATCCCTGTTCAAACTGTCGTTTGGGTTGCGAACCGATGCAACCCGATTAACGATTCCTCTGGTTTGTTGACCATAAACAGCAGAGGCAATCTGGTGCTTTTCAATCAAAACAAGAGCGTTGTTTGGTCGACGAACTTGACAAAACAAGCCAAGAAACCAATAGTACAACTTCAAGAGTCTGGAAACCTTGTACTAAGTGATGAGGAAGACGGAAACTCAAATTATTTATGGCAAAGCTTTGATTATCCGTCAGATACGATGTTGCCAGACATGAAGTTAGGGTGGGATTTGAAGACCGGTTTTAAGCGGCCCCTCTCGGCATGGAATAGTTGGGATGACCCTTGTCCTGGAGATTTCACTGCTGGATTTGTGTTTGATCCACAACACCACACAGTCCCGGAAGTTTTCATCCGAAAGGGCACCACAAAATTCTTTCGCACCGGACCGTGGAATGGCCTTCGTTTCAGCGGAATACTGGAAGAACAGCCAAACCCACTTTACAGTTATGACTTTGTATATAATGATGATGAGGTGTATTATACATACAGCCTCAAGAATAAGTCAGCGATCTCAAGAATAGTTTTGAACCAAACAACAAGTATCCGTGAGCGACTTACATGGATCGATGGAGAGCGGACTTGGAGGATTTACACATCATCACCTAAAGACGATTGTGATAAGTATGGTATCTGTGGAGCCAATGGAAATTGTATGATAAACGACAATCTGATCTGCCAGTGCCTAAGAGGATTCAAGCCCTAGTCTCAAAATAGATGGAATTCAATGGACTGGTCTGAAGGATGTGTGCGGAATAATCCGTTGAACTACTCGGAAAAACATATAGATGGGTTTATCAAATTTTCTGAGTTGAAAGTGCCGGATACTGCAAATTCTTGGCTGAACATGAGTATGAATCTTGAAGATTGCCGAGCCAAATGCTTGAGCAATTGTTCTTGTACGGCTTACACAAACTACGATATCAGAGGAAAAGGCAGTGGTTGTATCAACTGGTTTGGTGATCTGATGGATATTAGGCAATTTCGGATGATGGACAAGATCTATTTATTCGTATGTCACATTTGGAGCTAGGTATGGGTCTAATTATTTCACAGAATATCATTCTATAAATTGTGGATATTAGCCTAAATTTGTTATGATTTGATTTTCTGTTCCAAAAATTACTTGTACAGAAGCAAAAGCCGATTATAAGACGAGAGCGGTGATAGCGGTCACTGTCATTGGAGGTGTTTCTGGGTTGCTCTTACTTGGCTATTTCATTTACCGAAGAGGCTCAAAAGGTATTAATCTCTGTTCTTACTCTGTTTTCAATTTTATGATGAAGAAATACAACGACATTTGTTGACTTTGGACTAATCACAAAGATAAAGACAGACAAAATTAGCTATTAACTACTTAAACAAAACAATTTCATAAACCAAGAGATAGAAGACGGAAGCTAATTTTGATATTTTATCAAGATTATTTATTTCGTGGTTTGGAATGACATTTGTTCTTCCAATAATTACAAAAAATTTTGTGTGTGCTTATAGAGCTCTGCTTTGTGTTATACTAACATGAAAATCGTATTTTCATGTCATTTCGTATAATTGTATGTCAAACCAAACAGAAAGGAATGAAAATATAAGTCAGAATGGAGACCACGAGGAAGACCTAGAGCTTCCTTTGTTCAGCCTTTCTTCTATAACTGCAGCCACCGAAAATTTTTCACTGGACAATAAGCTTGGAGAAGGTGGTTTTGGACCCGTATACAGAGTAAGTTTCTGCTATTCAAGTTTGAGAGCAATATATGGAGAAAGTAAAAATTCCAGACCTCGTATTTAGTAAATCATTGAGATTTGCTTGGTTCATGCTTGAGATGATCAGGGTAAGCTAGAAGATGGACAAGAAATTGCAGTGAAGAGACTATCGACGAGTTCATGGCAAGGAGTGAAAGAGCTAAAAAATGAAGTGAAACTAATTGTCAAGCTTCAACATAGAAATCTTGTGAAGCTTTTTGGTTACTGCATTCAAGAAGAAGAGAAATTGTTGGTTTATGAATATATGCCCAACAAAAGCCTCGACTCTTTCATTTTTGGTCAGAATCCAATCCACTTGATGATTAATTTGAAAATTTGGGTGACATAGCTAATGTCTACTCCGAAGTCAGTTGATTAACTTGTAAAATTCATTGACAGATCAAAAGCAAGGAAAACTGTTGCAGTGGTCAAAGCGCTTCCAAATCATATGTGGAATTGCTCAAGGACTTCAATATCTTCACCAGGATTCTAGATTGAGAGTCATACACAGAGATATCAAAGCTAGTAATGTTTTACTTGACAACGAGATGAATCCTAAAATTTCAGACTTTGGCTTGGCTAGAATATTTGGTGGAGATCAAACAGAAGAACACACAAATAGAGTAATTGGAACCTAGTGAGTTTTCCTCTTTTGAGTTTTTGCTTTTCCTAAAAACATATGAACTGCATCTCTAATAAAAAAATGTTCGTTTTATCTAATAATGCTTGTAGTGGATACATGGCACCAGAATATGCATTTGATGGCTTATTCTCCATAAAATCAGATGTCTTTAGTTTTGGTATATTGGTGATAGATATTGTAAGTGGAAAGAGAAGTCGAGGCTTTTACCATGAAAATCATGGTCTTACTCTTATTGGACAGGTAATTTGTCAGAATCTTCACTTTGTTGGTAAGTCCAACAACTAACCACATTATCAATAATATGACACTTCAAGATTTGACATTTTCTAGGCATGGAAATTGCATAACGAAGGCAATTCTTTTGAATTGCTTGACAAGCACTCAAGGGAATCGGACCACGATCTAAAACAAGTATTCCGTTGCATCCATGTTGGTCTCTTATGTGTGCAACAAAGTCCCGTGGACAGACCCAACATGTCCTCTGTGGTTGTTATTTTGGGAAGTGAGAGTGAGCTGCCTCACCCCAAACCACCTGGCTATTTTGCTAAGATGGATTCAGCAAAAGGAGAAAATTCCCCTACAAAGCCCAAATCATCTTCAATAAATGATATGAGCAGGTCACTACTCTTCGCCCGATAAGTCTGAGCTGTTCTCAAATTATAGCAAACATTCTGCGATCCAAACATTAACATTTGTTTATAAAGATGTGAACATCTAACGAGCTTAAGGGTATGTTTGGTAGGAGAGATGAAAGAAAGGAGGGATGGATAGGGTTGGAGGGAGGGAAATTGTTAAGGGAAAGATTGTAAGTTCCCCTCTACCAAACATGGGATTATTCCAAATGTAATATTACAACGAACAAATACTTTAAGATTGATATTTGTTGTGTCTAAAATTCCAAAGTTCATTTGACGGAAAAACTCACATAATATGCACATGACAAAAAAAAAGGAGGGGGGGGGGGGGGGGGGGGGGGGGGGGGCTCTGGGCTTAAAATAAAAAATAATGTTCCGTTACCAAATAAAGTCCTTCTATTAGCAATATCTTCCTCTTCACGATGATGTTTTTCTAATATTTTCTTTAATATGATGATAATAATACGATTCACCTTTGGTGGATGGAAATATTATAGAAAGCATTAAAAAAAAATTTCCCAAAATTTGAAAAAAAAAAAAAAAAAAAAAAAAAAAAAGGTACTGAATGTGAATGGTTTAAATTCTTATTAAAATATGCATTAGAATATAAGGTAAAATGGTAACTACGTATTTTATATTTCAACAATTTTATTTGAATGTTTGACATGTATAATTTACATCAATCAAAATAACAGAAGGACTAAATTAGTTAACAAAATAAAACCCAGATAACATATGTTATGTTTTGAAATTGGAAAGGTCAAATATTACAAGGCCTATTATTTAAAGGGAATTTTTGTATTAATCTTATTATTTATTATCTAGCACATGATCAATATCATTGTTATTTTTAATTGACTAACCATTCAAAAGAATTGAGAGCATCGCCTATTACCAGGAGAAACCAATTTTTTAAATTCTTCAATTTTTCTTTTTTAACTCCAGATGATGTAACAAGATTTTGAATAATATAGTTCTGCATTATTGTTGTTATACATTATTACTTTACTATTATTCTTAATACTATCATTATTGTTGTTGTTGTCATCACTGTTACCATTTTACTGTTATTTTCATATTTTATAGAATGCCAATTGTAGCCGTATTCGTCGTAGAGTTTATAACTTTATAAACAAAACTACATAAAGTGGGAAAAGTCAAACTCAAGTAATAATTGTGTAATTACATAACAAAAATTCATAAATTTTTATCTGATAAGCACAAATCAAGAAAAATATTAAATAGAAATCTCTGAGGTAGATTTATCTGACATATCAGTGGGATTTTAAAAATTTTGATGAGTCTTCTTGATGAAGACTTGCATGCTATGCCAATAGCGTCATATCCTGCAAGCAGAGCAAGAAAGAAACAGAAAAAATGGCGATTTATAATTTCGTGCTTATAATTGTTTTTGCTTTCCTTTCACTGTTCCAGACAGTTTTCTAGACAAGGGACGTCATAAGTATCAGCCTTTAACATTGGTTCAGAAGCAATGCTAAATGTGTACTTTAGACGTCACTTTTCTAAGAACCGACATCTAAAGTCACTGTTATTAGTAGTCAGTAATATAAAAAGCGACATCAAAATATATATATAGAAAAATTAATAATAATAAAAACAAAATAAATCATCTTTAGTTTCTGATTTTTAATTTCTAAAAGAAGCTCATTTATATAGAAACACGATCATAAATAACTTATTTGGCCAACTGGAACGAAAATATTCTAGCTCGGACTATGTATCTCCCATAGAAGATTGGTCGGGGTTAGTTCCATCAAGCTCCTTAAGTGTGGCGCGGTACTCGCGCATTACCCAGTTGGTCCTCTTTCCCTTCGGAGCACGGCCGGCCGGTGTAGAAGACCAGAGTCTTCTTCATTCCATCTGGATTGTACCAGACTTTATCTTGCGATCTTTACCCGTGGCCTTCCAATATCCTGCATTCGTAGTCCTGTTTAACCGATGCCTATTCGGGTGGACAGAAGAAGAACCACTCCGTATTCCTCATCGGTATCACCGATAAATGTTTCTTTTCTACTTGTGAATCATTAAAATAATGTCCACCATCATGCTTCACCCACATTCCAAATCCTGCCAAAGCCTCTAAAAGGTCAACTCCTTCAAAACCTTTAAACACAGGTGTAAAAAAAAACTTAGTACATTAAATGATTCTAACATTATTATTATTATTATATATACTAAAAGGATGTCATATTTTACTGTTTAATGAATAGTGATTTTTGTCTTGTTTTGTTTTTTTTTTTATTAAAAAGATGTCATATTTTACTGTTCAGTGAATAGTGTTTTTTTTTTTTTTTTTTTACTTTTGTTGCTTTGCTACAGTAAAAGGATGCAATATTTCACTGCTTAATGAACAGTAATTTTTTTTGTTGCTTTTGCTGTACAGTTTTTTTTTTCTGCTATAGTAATGCACAGAAACTATTTTTTTTACATTAAACTGTCGATTTTGCCCCTATCCTATGTTCTGATTTTGGCTTATCTACAGTGGAATGACGGTTTTGTCCTCACATATTTTACTGTTTTGTCTACAGTGCAGAGAATTTTTTGCCCCTCTGATTTAGTTGGTTTTCCTTCATCTACAGTGAGTTGATATTTTTACCCATATTATGCAAAAATTACCGGCTGCCCACACTGTATAATTACCGTTTTACGCCTCTTTTTTAGTTTCTTTTTTTTTTCCTACAGTGTGTTGTCAGTTTTACCCCTATTTAGAGTTTGTTTTTTTTTTTTCTTAATATTATTTTTGCCTTTTTTTTTTTACCTAAATTTTAGACATTAGATTCTGATCTATTGTTGTATTGTGTTTTTGCTCACTTTGCCTTTTTTTTTTTTTTAAACGATTTTTTACTTTAAATTTTTTATCTTTATTTCAGATTTTTTTCTGAGTGTCTTTTTTGTTTCTTTTGTTTTATTTTTTAAAGGCCCCCTTTTTTTTAAGGATTCTACATGCAATTTTATTTTTTTTTTTTTGTCCTTTTTGTTTGTTTTGTTTTATATTTTAAAAATAATTTTTTTTTAAGTTTTTGCATGTATATAACCTAATAATTTTTTTTTTAAACTGTAAAAACAGGAGAAAATGGGATATATATTTTATTTTGTTATAAATTTTTTGTTAGGGTTAGTTTTTTCCGTTTCTTTTGAGTCTAAAGATTTTTGTTCTTTTTTTCTGCTTTATTTTGTTTTAATTTTTTTCTTTAAATGAGTATGACTACATAAATTTTTTTTTCTTTTTTGCTTTTGTTTTCGTTTTTATTATTATTAATACTATTGTCATTTTGATTTTGCATCTTCAATGTTGGGAGAGATTTTGAGAAGAATTATACTTATTATAATTATAATATTTATCTTAACCAACTGTTTTTATCATATAATACTCAGTTATTTATTTATTTTTTTCTTCCTTCCCCACGCAATGCACGGGTATTAAACTCGTGTATTCCGATTAAATCAATTGGAAAAAGAACTTCACCATTGCCTATCCAAGGTTGGGATTTGTGTTGATGCATATCTCAAATTATTCTTGTCAGTCACTCTAATATAAATTGCCAAATCATCTTATTGAGAGTTCACGCCATCAGAATTAACTTGTGGATTTCTGTGAAAAAAAAAAAAAAAAAAGGAATAAAGAGAAGAATTAACTTGTGGATCAACTTTGTCAAAACTAAGCACATGTCAAATATAATTAAATGAAGAAAAATAAATATTTGACATATAAGAACAATGGTTTTTAACCACAATATGAAAATATAAAAGATTAAAAAATAAATAAAAACCTACTAGGAACTTGTTTGTTATAATAAGCGACAGTTAAAAACAAAAGTAATGAAAAATATATGTAAATGTACAAGCAACAATTCAAAAAGTAGTATATTTTATCTAGTCCTTTACATTTTCGCCAAAATAAAAAATCAGTCCTTTACATAATATTCAAATTTCAATTCCTTTTATCAGTTAAAAAAAAAAAGATATTACCTATAAAGAGAAAATTCTTATTGAGGAATAGAAAAATATTTCATGATATAATAATAGAACTAATATTTAAAAAAAAAAAAAAAAAAAAACAATTACGACATATCATGGTAATAATATATATGACCTTTTTATTTATTTTTTTCGTTTAAAATATATGTAGATTCTTATTGGGTCTTATCGAGAAAGTCAAGATTACAATTTACAAAACTTAAATTTGGTATGGTTGATCATGAGTTGGGTGGTAACTCTTAATTACTTTAGACGTCATTTTATATCAACAGACTTGTAAAGTCTAAGCGAATTAAAAGCAGAGCTTTAGACGTCGATTTTTTTAGAAGAGACGTCTATTGAGCGGCTTTAGACGTTTTTTTTTTTTTTTTTCAAAAAGCGACATCTATTGAGTGATGATTAATGTTCCTTTTCTACTAGTGAAGGATCTCCAGAACGGACGGCGTATAAGGTGACCGCCGTCCGACCTTCACCATCACGACAATTCGAAGATCATGATCTCGCGATGAATCTCCACGCCTCCAGCCATGCCCACGTCTTCTCTGGTAACGATCGACAGGCAATGACAAGCAGCCACCTCCCACCATTCCGTCGTCGCTGTCACTATCATCTTCGATCAACGAGGAGAGAGAGAGAGAGAGAAACAGAGGAGAAAGAGAGGGGGGAAAGAGAAAGTAGTGAGAGAGAGGGGTAAGGGGATTGTAAGGGAGAAAAGGACAAAATTAGAGTACACTAAAATTAAAATTAAAACATGGTATAATTTTACATTATTTTAAAAATATACTATAATTTTCATTGATACTTTCCAAATATGTTATATTGTGCAATTTCACTAAAATATGTTTGCTTCTATCTAATAATACTATATAGTGGCTATATGACACCAGAATATACATGCAATGACTTATTCTTAACAAAATCAGACATGTTTAGCTTTGGTATATTGGTTTTGGAGATTGTAAGTGGAAAGAAAATCAAAGGCTTTCACCATAAAAATTATGTTCTACCCTTACATGTAAGTTGTGAAAAAACATTCATTTATAATTAGGACTAAGTCTAAGTAGAAATCCAAATTATTAATATTGACAGTTTTGGATTTTGGCATTGTCTATGTAACGACCCGCCTTACGTGGCCGCTACTTAATACATAAACTTACTTATACTTACTCTTATTTTTTGAAAAAAAAAATGTGGAAATATATATATAAATTTTTTAACTTAGTTTTAAGAACCGAACTTAATCTTACACATATATATACTTAATTAAGTATTGTGTTCTCAAACCATCTTAACATATTTTATAAACCATACTAACTACCACAATAGCAATCACAATTTTAGCACTAAGTACTGATACCATCATATTATCATAGCATAACTGGAATATATTTTACAAAATACGTGGCAGTGTCCGACCCAAATTTCACAGTCCGCCATGTCATTTCTCCACAGTCCTCATCAAGTATTACTGATAAGTTGTTTACCTATAGCATGAACATTAGTTATGAGCTTTCGCTTAGCAAGTACAACTTCCTAAACCTGCAAAATGATCTTAGCAAAAGAATACATGAAATAATTATGCTTACTTATGTTAACTTAGTTTTGGGCCCCTTATTTAACTTGGGTGTACGTACTGTGACACGTAGCCATGGAGTGGTTGGGGCGGCCAACCCAATCTAACTCAAACCATGGACCAAACCTGCTCTTGTGGCAAGTCAGTACGACAGACGAAACTTGCTTGATTTAATACATGAAAACTTGTTCTTTATCTAATAATACTTGAAAACTTGATCTTGTTCTTATCATGTGATTGATTATCAGTGAGCATACTTTCATGATGCCACAATAATAATAATAATAAAAACATAAAGCATATATGCGTCATATAAATCAATGCATGATTTTTGAAAAACATGTTAAACAACAAATATATATTTATATATATATTCCCCATGTTGTAGGCAGGGTTGTACTTATAAGCTTTCCTACGCTCTTGTTCTAACGTACCAAAAGGCAAGGCAACAGGTTATATTCCTATTTCCAGACAGAGCATAAGAATTATTCTGCATTACTAGTTAACAATCCATAAGTTATAATATCTATTATAATATATTAGTTAAATAATTAATCAGTCTCATAACCGATTAATTATCTTCTTACACTCACTACTAAGTTAATTCATGGAATTGTTACTATACTCTTGAGTAACTTTGGTATTAGAAGAAGGTCAAATAAGTTGCCCTCGATTTAAAACTTAACTTGATTTTTAGTAATTTCGGCCTATTTTTGCTTTTGGTCGATATCTACCGGCTTGATTAATTTTCATAAGAGTTCTTCACATTGTATTTCCTTTGCTAAAAAATGCCTTGTTTACTTAGAAAATATCTTAACTTCTTAAATTAAGCATTTCTTGATACAATACTTAAAATTGTATATTGTAATACAAAGTATGCATTTAAGGTTTAAAAATCACTTGTAAAATCCACATGAATATAAACCTCTTTGAAATATTTTTGTAAAACCAAAGTTCCTTTTTAGAGAGGTCACAAAACCTTAAAAACTGATTTCAAAACATCCTTTTAATTTGGTTGAGTGTATGTGTGCAAGAATTTACCCTTTCATGCATAGTTTTGAAAATTCAGTTCTATCTTAAAATCAGTTAAGAATCTGAAATATTTTCCTTAGTGGAAGTTATAGATTCTGTTGAAACCTACAACTTTCATGTTTTTCTGAAGCTTAAATCTATCCCTAACTTACCCGTTTTGCCCATTAAAATTTTCTGGCCGTGTACAGTTTTCTGAAACGAACAGTTTTGGAACCTGATAAAAACAAAGGCCTATGGAGCCTTTTTTTTTTTTTTTTTCAAAAACTGTTCAAGTATTCCCCTAGAATTTGATGTGTTCTTCAACTTTGTAGTTTTAACTTTGTTCAAATTCGGCCTCTAAGAGGCTCAAAATTGAGTTATAAGAAAACTGTCCAAATTATTCTGAAAACTGGCAGTTTTTTTTTTTTTTTTTTTTGGTTCTATTTTAAAAGCCCGTACACATTACCTCGAAAGGTCTAAGCAGTAAGCCTAAATCATCATGCAACACATTTAACTCATGCTCCATTCATAACCTAATTAACCATACTCTCATTCTTAAAAGTTAACCATTAGTTTGTCTACTTGAAGAACACAATATTGATAACACACTAATTTACCGGGTTGTGTTTTCATGTTGATCTCTTTGCCAACTTGCATATAGTCACCAAACTTGAACATTTAAGAGCATAATCACATGCACATAATCATCATCAAAACTAATCTTAGAGCATAAAATTGAACCTAAGCTTAAAACTAGCAAATCAAGCTAACCAAAGCATAAATCAAGCATTAGAGGCTATAAAACAAAAAAATAATTGAACATGAGCTTATGCTGTTACATCCAATAGCTTAAAATATACTTAAATTAAACAAAACCAAAACAGTTAAGGGATCACGAAATATACCTCTAAAGCTCGAAGAAAGTGGATTCAAGGTCTTGGATTTGAGAGAAGATCCTTGTCCTACTTCTCTATGAAATCCGACCACCAAGGATGCTTTGTGTAATTATCCTCATTTACTTAGCCTCTAAGTAATGTCATATTTGGCCTTACTTCCTAATAGGCAGTCCCTTTTTCTTAATGATCCTGATAATACAAATACTGTCTCGGCTACCAACAGTTTGATGATGCTAAATTATAGTCCAAAATTTATCTGCACATAACTGGACCGCGTATAGGTTTTTCTTAGGGTTTGTTTGCCACTTAATTTTTATTGCTCCAAAATATTATTCCAGACTATTCTAGAATGTTCACAATCCTTATTTTTAATTATGTATCCGTAATGATGGTCAGTCATAGAATAATTTCAATACCGCTTAATAAATTGCAATACTGCATTAACCATGTTATAAGCTATCTTGGTCATTCATTGACCAAAATAAATCCACAAATCATGATTTTGTCTTTTTCTTCATATGGCTCTTACTTGATTTGATGAACTGTCATTGAATCTTATTGCACTATAAGTGCTCAAACATATTGTGATAATAAATTATGAATTTCACATTAATATCCATAATTTTCATGAAACATCACATAAACATATAGTACAGCCTTAAATTTCTTTATATCTAAGGAAATCACAAGTTCGTCAAAAAGTTTGGTTATTACAATCTAGGCATGGACAATGTATAAAGAAAGCAATTCATTTGAATTGTTATATAAAAACTTACATGAATCAGACCAGAATCGGAAACAAGTATTGCGTTGCATTCAATATGTTGGTCTCTTATGTGTGCAACAAAGTCCCGTGGATAGACCCAACATGCCCTCTATAGTTGTGATGCTGGGAAGTGAGAGTGAGCTACTACAGCCCCAACAGCTGCCCGGCTATTTCACCAAGATGGATTTAGCAAAAGGTGAACATTCCTCTATGAACCCCGAGTCGTCTTCAACGAATCATATGAGCATTTCACTGCTTGAGGCTCGTTAGGGCTTGATTAATGTCTAAATACAGCAGACTTTCGTAACAAATTATCCGATAAAATTATCTTACGCTGATGTCAACATCTTATGAGCTTACTGTTCGTTTTTGGAGGATCAAGACTTTGTAGTTTGCTTGAACAAACGGGGTGAAATAGCTTATTGAATAGTATATATGTGAGTGGTGACCTTTTTTTTTTTTTTTGTTTTTTTTTTTTTTTATTTGGTGTGTTCAATTCCTACATTGGCTACACAATAGGAAAGATAAAATTATTCTACAAATTAAAAATGAAGTTCTTCTTTTTACTCCTCTTATATTCATATTCTACCATCCTTCTTCCTAGAGAGACTGCTATGATTTTTTTGTCGTATTTTTCATCCACTGACAACTTGATCTGTAATTGTTTTCTTGGTTTATTATTCGTTTTTTTGTGTTTATATGTGAATTCATACATTAAAAGGAACTAAAATTATACATTTTAATTTGTTTACTAAGAGCAATGATTTTACTACTTTATTTACTGCAATAAGTTTTTTTATATGATTTACTCAAGTAAAATGAGCCACAGACAGTGACGGAATTTGGCCTTTTACCCACAGCAATTGGTTACTAATCGGTAACCGTCTAGTTATCAACCAGCGGCTGGTTACCAGTCGATAACCACCTAATTACAGACCAGAAATCGCTGACTATGTCGGGTTTTTCGGGTTCACCAAAATATTTAAATAAATGCCAGATTTAATCACCAAAACCATAAAAAATTCAAGCAAAAGTCCATTCAAATCATCAAATGCATAGAATTTACAAACCACAATCTTTTTTCCACCAAAATACATCACAATACTTGAATTAAAAACATGTTCTGTCGAATCTGCACGGCGATGATGAAGATGGGCCGAGATCTCTCCAGGGACAAGCAAATCGGCGAAAAACTCGCAACTGTAGCAATTTGGTGGAGGCGTTGATCGCAATCGCGGTGGGTCTGAGGGGAGGGGATCTAATGGCGGAGAAGAGCCGGTGACCATCGTAGACGGAGGAGTCGGAGAGGGGAGAGAGAACGAGGGCAGAGTCTGGCATTAAGGCTACTCGACCGGCGTCATATTAGAGGAGATCGCAAGCGAATGGTGACCATTGCTTAGAACTCGCATAAAGAGTAGATCGAAGCTCAAAATCCACGACCACAGCGGCACGAGGGTGCTGTGAGCCTCAAGATTAGAGAGTGTAAGATGTCCGCAGCCATGATCGTGATACAGGGACCACAGCCTCATACCGCAATGGCTCAACCTAGTAGTATTGCCGCGGCTCCTATCGCGAGTCTTGGCGGCAGAGGATGTGAAAGAGAGGGAAGGAGAGAGTAAAAGAGAAAGAGATGAAAAACCTAGATTTTTTCAGTGTATTTTAGTCCATGAAATCTAATTTATTACATCACTACTCACATCATTGTGGTAATTTTTACAATTGTTTTTAAGTTGTGATAAAAATCAATCCACACTCAAATTTTAAGATCCTATATCCCTTTTTCTTTTTCTTTTTTCTTTTTTGTTGGATTTTAAGATGGTGCATGAGTGATACACCAATAGTTCATAACTCTAATGGACCAATAATATATCTGTGATGAACTGGTACATTATTGTTTTATATTTATTAATAATTATTTTTCTAAACTAAAAAACTGACTTTTGATTTATTAAAATATCTTCAAAAGGTCATTTTCTACAAACCTCAAAATTTTATTAGGGTATAATTAGAACATTAAAATTGTTCTACATATTTGTTTTCATTTCACAAATCAAGGAATAAATTAAGAGAAAACTTGCCAAAAAAAAATTCATTGGGAAGAAATATTTGGAATAATAAATTTTGAATAGAAAACATTATTCTAATGTTTAAATTCAACATTTTCGTTAAAAAAAAAAAAAAAACAACTTTTGAAGAATTCTATAGGTCCTTTCTCTCTCCCCTTTTTCTCTCAAATTTCTCATAAACTAGGGTTTCCTTTTGTATGGGACTTTCACTACCGCTACCACCGTGGCTAGCAAAGGTGGTCTGTCATTCGGTGATCTCAGCGGGGATGAAGTCAGAGAGTCCTAATTGGGAGTTTCTTGATCGGATCTAACCCGGCAAGCTTACGGCGGTTTGGGATCCAGCGAGGCCTTGGTAATCCGATTGTTAGTGCGTCGCTCTCTTACCTCCAATCGAGCCGATTGATTTCCTCTGAGTTGTGGTGTGCAGCGGAGTGGCTGTTCCATATTAGGCGACAATTTTGTGGGTGATGTTATTTTATATTCATGCTTTGTTTTTATGTTTTAGTTTTAATTTTGTAATAAATGAGGTAGTTCCCCCGCCTCCGGTTTGTTTTTTTATGTGTGTTCCACTTAAATTATTTTCTGGCGGTATATATCTATGGGTTTCATTACTATTAGGGCTATGCGGAGTTTGCTGCAGTCTATGTGCTGCGAGTGACTGTCTCTCGATCAAACAGAATATTCCATTGATTGTAAATGTTATTTAAAAAGAGCATTGTACATGCTCGATTATAAGATTGCCAAGGAATTCGAAGAATTTTCTCGTGACCAGGTCTCGGCTTATGTCCTTTTTATTGAGCTTCATCAGATTTTACCGATGGATTCGATCTTAGTCGAGGGTTATGTCTCTTGTATCACAGGGTTGTTTCATCTTTGGTATTAATGTTTATACCCAATTTTAATTTGAATGATAATTTCTCATTATAAAAAAACAACATTTTTGCACTATATTATGCTTACTATAGCAACAATATTAGGATAAGGTCTTACATTTTATAAAATAAGTGATATGACATATAGTTTTTGAAGGT
Source organism: Ficus carica (assembly GCA_009761775.1). Taxonomy (NCBI): domain Eukaryota; kingdom Viridiplantae; phylum Streptophyta; class Magnoliopsida; order Rosales; family Moraceae; genus Ficus; species Ficus carica. The sequence goes on along the minus strand of CM019751.1, from coordinate 3,112,552 downwards.
GGTGGTTACCCTAATAAAATTACAAAACCGTCAACATCATCATCGTCATCATTGTTATTAATATTTTGCAAGAACTAACCATTAAAATAAGTAGCGGCAAAGCCAGGAAACCAATTTATTTATTTATTTTTACACACCTAATGGACTGGTTTTTAAATACTATATTTCTTCAAGGAAAGGTGGGAACTAATTTATTGTTTTCATTATTTTCAAAAAATTATTTTATCACATTGTCTTCACACCAAAACTTGTCAAAGTTGATCAATAAGCACCTGTTATACATATACACACTCAAACAACATACATATACATATGTACAGACACACACACACATGTGAGTGAGTGTCGTGTCCCATGAGGATTGTGTTCCTAAAATCTAGCTAAGTACTATTACTGGAATAACCTAGTTTTATCCAAACAAGTTCTAAATAAAATGAGATCAACAAAACAAAATTAAAATGCTAAACTAATTAAATAAGCAAATAAAACGATGCAAGGAGTCTTTTTGGGATCGAAGGGGGCTGTAATGATAAGGTAGCTAGGGTCCTTGATTTCACATTGCCTAGTTATTCTAATCCTTTTCAATGCTATTGATTTCCCTCAAGCCAAACATTAATCATAAATTTCCTAAAATAATCCAACTCACTCTCCTGAGTGCCGAGTCAAATATATGCAGAATGACCTAATTAAAATCCCTATTAATTAAGTTAATTGTGCATTCATTAATCTCTAATTCATTTGTGATTACCTAGCTCATATTCATCTCCCGATTCCAATACTCACTAGGCTGTGTTCAACAAATCCCAAAACGTGCAAGTGACTCTCTCAAGCCTAAATCCACATATTTGAATCTTCTAATCAATCTTTCAATTGATTAAAAGCATTAAGAAAAGAAGAACATAAATGTTTGGGCATGAAAAACATCAAATAGCATCAATTATTCATAGCATAATCGTAGCAAGATTACATCAAGTCCTCTAGCATAAAAATCTAGCAATCCATCAATGTAAACTCAAACATATTCAAAATTAAAGAAATTTGAAAATACATGATGAATCCACAAAAATAAAGAAAATACTAGATATAAGAACAAGAAGAGAAAAGAGGAAGAAAAATAGAACTCCATTGTAGTGCAGCTTCCAATCTCCAAGAGCTTCCTCCAATGGTCCTCCCAAAAACTAGGGTTTTCTCCCTGTCTTGTCGGCTCCAGTCCCTTCTCTCCCAAGCTCTCCTCTCCTTTTTCACTTTCCTCAAACCCTCACCAATAAGGTTAATCCAACATCCCCCATTTTTTATCCAAGGGCCCAAAAAATTTTTCAACAATTCGTGGGGGCTTAGGCTTGAGGCAGAGAGAAGGGCAGGATTGCCTCAGCACGCTTGGAGTTTGAGGGACATGCCTAGCACCAGCGGGCGCTCGCTTCTGACTGCTTGACCGCGCGTCCCAAACTAGCTTGGTCTCGAAGCTTTCACGGCTTGATGTTTGCGCGTGGGCACGCGCCTTAAGAGCGCACCCACGCCTCTACTGTGGGCTCGTTTTGATGTTTTCTTGATTTTCATCTCCTTTTCTTCCAAGTGATCCAATTTTTCTTTGTTTACCTAAAACACTCACAAACACATTAAAACGACCTAAAAACTTGAAGATTTTGCAAATTATCCAATTTTAGGACACTAAATAAGTGAGTAAAAACTCACTTATCACCGGCCTAGCAGAAACCAATCACAAAGAATTATATCTTTAATACTCTAAGCAGATAAACCAGGAAAGCAAAAATGGTGAGTTTTACTTTTATGCTCATTATTGTTGTTGTTTTCCTTTCTCTGTTCCAATTAGTTTTACCTGCAGTTGATAAGATTGGTCTATCCCAATCCATCAATGATGGAACAATCTTGGTTTCGAAAGAAGGAAGCTTCGAGCTCAGTTTCTTCAGTCTGGGAAATTCCAAGAATCATTATGTCAGAATTTGGTACAAGGACATCCCTGTTCAAACTGTAGTTTGGGTTGCGAACTGATACAACCTGATTAACGATTCCTCTGGCTTGTTGACCATGAACAACACAGGCAATCTTGTGCTTTTGGTTCAAAACAAGAGTCTTGTTTGGTCGACGAACTCGACAAAATAAGCCAAGAAACCAATAGTACAGCTTCTTGATTATGGAAACCTTGTACTAAGTGATGAGGAAGATGGAAACTCGGGGACTAATTACTTATGTCAAAGCTTTGCTTATTCGTGAGATACGATGTTGCCGAACATGAAAATAGGGTGGGATTTGAAGACCGATCTTAAGCAGCGCCTCTCAGCATGGAATATGTATCGACCCACCTTACGTAGGCCATTAACATACTTGCTTCACTTAAAAACTTACTCTTATCTTACGTAAAAATACAGAAATATTTTTTTTTTCTCTTTTTTTTTACTCACTTTAAAACCCAATTTAATTTCATACTTATACACATGTACTTGATCAAGTACCAAGTTTTTAAACTATCTTAACACATTTACAAAATATAATAATTACTAGATATTAGTACCATCAAATTATCATAACATAATACCAACATTTCTATATTTTTTTATTTATTTTCAAAACACGTGGCGGTGTCCAGTCCAGAGTTTCACAGTCCATTGTGCCCTTTTCCACAGTCTTGCATCACACGTTACCAGTAGGCTGCTTACCTACAGCATAAACATAAGTTATGAGCTTTCGCCCATCAAGTACAACTTTCTTTTTGCAAATCAATTTGTAATAAAACAATGCATGAACCAATATATGCTTTCATTATGCTTTCTTATGTAAGCATATTTTTGGGCCCCTTACATAACATGAGTGTACGTACCGTGGCACGCAGCCATGGAGTGATTGGGGCGGCCAGTCCAATCCAACTCAAACCATGGACCAAATCCGCCCTCGTGGCAGGTCAGTACGACACGAGAAACTTGCTTACCATCATACTTGTAATCAGTTCCTTGAAAATAGTTTCTTACTTGAAAACAATTTCTTGAAAACAGTTTCTTACTTGAAAATAGTTCCTTACTTGAAAATAGTTTCATGAGTTTCTTAAAAATAGTTTTGCACTTGAAACTTAGTCTTGTTCATGTCATGTGATTATTATTGGTGAGCATGCTTTCATGATGCCACAATAATAAAACATAAAACATATGCATCACATACATTAATGCAAGAGCTTTGAAAAACATACAAAGCAGTAAAACATTTTGCCTATGCTGTAGGCGGAGTTGTACTTACTAGTTGTCCTACGCTCTCGGTCTATCGTCTCAACTGTGACGCCCCGACTTCCCAAGCCAGGTCGACACCATACATACTTGATCTTTTCTTGAAAATTTGAGACTAAATTTTTTTTTTTTAAACATAATTATATATAGATTATCTTGTAGAGAAAAACTCGCCATATATACAGACTATACTGAAAGTACCTTCTCGTGTCTTCAAACTTCATACATATAACAAAATATAATTTACTTTTGAAATATAAACATATTTTCTGAAAATTGGATGCGGAAAATTATGCGTAGTGGTATCCCACACCGCCCTTCACCCGTCGCATCGTTCGCATAGCCCACCACTTAAGCTGCAGGCTTCTTACCTACAGTATGAAATATAAGAGTGAGCTTTCGCCCAACAAGTTCAAACATAATCTCACAAAATATATCAAACATCTTTAAAAAGAAACATGTCAATCATCACGAAACTCATGCATGAACCATTTATGATTGATTGAATGTCTTATGTTTCATTATAGATTCAATCTTTATTATCTTGTCTCAACATGTGGGCCCATAGTGTACGTACCAAAAGCGCGCAGCCTCCAGACAAAGCTAGGGTTTGCAAGGCCCTAACAGTTATGGGAATTAAACTGAACCCTTCACGATCACGGAAGGTAAATATCACAACTGAAACATGTAGCCTCCACGATCACGGGAGGTTGGTACGACACCTTACTTGTTTCATCTTACCATGTGGTTTAACATTAGTGAACATGCCTCATGATGTCACTATGTCATATCATACTCAACATTTGCTATAGCATAGCCTTCTTGAAAACATGGCATTTCTGAAACCATGGCATTTTTGAAAACATAAACATAGCCTTCAGGATCACGGAAGGTAAATATCACAACTGAAACATGTAGCCTCCACGATCACGGGAGGTTGGTACGACACCTTACTTGTTTCATCTTACCATGTGGTTTAACATTAGTGAACATGCCTCATGATGTCACTATGTCATATCATACTCAACATTTGCCATAGCATAGCCTTCTTGAAAACATGGCATTTCTGAAACCATGGCATTTTTGAAAACATAACATTTCTGAAACCATGGCATTTTTGTAAACATGGCATTTCTGAAACCATGACATTTTTGTAAACATAGCATTTCTGAAACCATGGCATTTTTGTAAACATGGCATAACATGTCATAACATAACTTAGCACATCATAGCATAGTATCACACATTATGGCATCACATATCATAGCATAACATAGCATGTATACTTGAAAATATAGTATACTTGAAAATAGTCTTTACTATTTTCATACTGTAGGTGAGGTTCGATACTTGCCTGATATGCTATGTTCCAAGTTTTGTTACTTTAACTCAGATCGCCACTGCAGGTTACTTCCTGCTACATAAAAACATAGGATAAGGATCCTATAAAAATGCTGGTAACCTTTCCAATATTCTAGTTATATGTCCCCCACACATGTCTTGATCATTTACTAGGTTACTAATCGTAACCCTAGAGTTTGTGGTTAACCAAACTTGATCCATTACTTGTTATTATTGGGCCTAAGCCTAGTAACTCGGGTATCCTACCCGGTTACTATCTGTCAACATTTTGTTACTAAACTTTGGCTTTTAAAATCCAATTTGAAAAATTTGGCTAAAAATCTTTTGTTTAACTTTAAAATTTGTGGTTTTCAAAGTAGGACTTTATAAAAAATCATTAAAGGCTGAAAAATGCCTTTAGAATAATTTTCACCGTCAAAACAGTGGTGTTGGTGCAAAAATACAGTTTCTCTGCATGTTTTTAGAAAATCATGTGCAAGAATTTCTTGCTCTATGCACAGTTTTTATAGTTCAGGTTGTATTTAAAAATCCAGATTGAATTTGGAAAACTTGTCTTCACGAAAGTTCTTGCTCTTGAAAAATTATAAAATTTTCGTGTTTTAAGAAAAACCCAATTCTGCTTGGATTCTTGTCAGTTTTAATTTGAAACTTACTGGACTTGTAGACTAGGTCTGGCAGATCAGTCTCGGATTTTCATAAAAACGGAGGCCATTGGAGCCTCATTTTGCAAATCTGTCCACGATGTCCCCTAGGAAAAACTGTTCTGAGCAACTTTCGTGTTTTAAGTTTTGCCTAATTCGGCCTCTAAAGGCCTCAAAATCGGCTTGCCGTAAAACTGGTCAGGATCCACCCGAACCTGGCAGTTTTTCGGTTTAGAGTTCGTTTTACGTTCTATTTCATGCAAACTACCTCAACCGAACTTGCGGGAGCCTAGATAGCAAGCATGCAGCATATTCTAATGTTCCTTACCATCATTACATAAACATTCATCACATCAAACACTTAGTGTGCATAACCAAGCACAACTTAAACATATTTAGGGACATATAACTTATCAAACACCTAGCATGCAATTCTAGAATCGGCTTGCACATAAAAAAACAGGGGGCATACTATTCATCATCCATCTAGCATGCAACCCTAGTCATCAACTGAACATAAGCACAATTAAAGCTCATAACAAATATAAACATCAAACCACCCCTTAATGCCTAATCAAGCACCACCTAAAGCAATAAAATAACTTTGAGCTTATGCTCTTACATTTTTCAACTTGAAATACATGTAAATTTCAAATTGAATGCTTAATTGAAAGAGATTAAGGTCTAGAATGGTTTACCTTGATTTAATGAAGAAATTGAGGCTAGGGTTTGGTCGCAAAAATTTTCCTCCTAGGACACCACCCAAGGCCGGTTTTGTTGCACCAATTGGCACCAAAATTGGCTGATTCTTGGTGGCTGCTTGCACCTAAACTAAGCACTCTTAAATCCAAATTTTCTCACTCACTCACCCCCCCTTGGCAGCCGGCTGTTGGCCCCCAAAATTGGGCACAAATCTGTCAAAATTTTTGGCTTGAACTTACTAGGAGAAACCGAAGACTACCAACATCAAAACCCCTAAGTTCTCAAATTTTTTTTTCTTTGATCTTGCTCACACTTAGAAGTCCGGATTTTTGAGAAAGAAAATGGCAAGAGTTTGGCTGTTTTTTCTGAATTTTTGAGGTCAAAACCGCCCCCCCTTGGCAGCCTATTTATAGGTGATATTTTGGACTTTTTTGCAAAAATTTTTGGTTCACTTTTTGCTCATAAATCCTTGGAGCAAAACTAATTGCACAAAAAATTGCACATTAGCCCTACATGTGGCCAGCCATTAGTGGTTGCCTTGGTGGCCAAGTTTGATTTTTTTTTAATTCAATACATGATGTCATAATTAGGGATAAGGTGATGTCATCCGCTTTAGACCTTGTTTGCCTCTTTTACTCAATGTAATCCACTTTAAAACCAACACAGATATTTCTAATACTGTGTTTACTAATACACAGTATAATTTAGTACTGTTATACTGAACTGCAGTCCAAAATTTATCTGTGTATAGTTGGACTGTATAAAAATTTTCCTTTTTATTTAAAGCCCTTTGGCCCTTAATATCCTATTTTCGGTGCTTGATTTTTCTTTGGTGGTTTTAAATCTTAATTATACTATCTTGTCTGTAAAGACGGTTTTCACAGTATTTTTCCCATACTGCTTATCATAACACAGTACCGTCTTACTCTGGTCAACCTTTGACTTTTTTGGTCAAACTTTGACCATCGTGAATTCATGAAATTCCATTATGTCTTTTTCCTTAAAAGACCTATTATGGAGTCTCGTAATTAATTTACCGAGAACTCAACCCTATACTGATAAAATTACGAATTTTGTATTGGTATTCATAATTTTCATACAATTGTACATAAACACATAGTACAAACTTTAGATTTCTTATATACAAGAAAATCATGAGTTCGTGAAAATTTTTGGTTATTACATCAACAAGGTACGACAACAGTTTATACTCCTGTTTTCAAACCAGGCGTAAGAATAATTATACCACACAACTTAACAAACCATAACATACAAGGTTGGTATCCAATCTGATTATCATTGGTAATTATAGATACAAACCTTATCATAACAGATCGGTATTCTATCCGACTACCATGGGTAACCACAAGTACAAAGCCCAATATAGTAAATCGGTATACTATCTGGTTACTATTTGTCATAGAATTGTTACCATAATTTTAAGTAACTTTGGCCCGTTTATTTATTTCCCTTTTTCTCAAAAATACCTTGTTTTCTTGGAAAAAAACACATTGGTTTCATAAATCAAGTATTATCTTGATTTAGTACTTGATATTGCCTTTTAAAATCATTTGTGAAATCTAGTTGGATTCAAAACCTTTTAAACCATTTTTTTGTAAAACCGTAGTATCTTTTGAACAGAGATCATATAATTATAAAATCCTAAAAACTGCTTTTAAAAACAGCCCTTTTAAATTTGGTTGCCAGTACATATGCAGGAATTTCTTGTAACCTACACAGTTTTAAAAATTCAGTTTTATCTTTAAATTGGTTCAGAATTTTAAATATTTTTCTTCATTAAAGTTGTAGATGTTGTTGAAACCTACAACTTTTGTTCTTTACCTGAAACTTAATTTTGTCTTTAACTTATCCGTTTTTCCATTTGAAAGTTAATGGCCGTGTATGATATTGGGATTGGCCAGGTTTGAAAACTCATAAAAACAAAGGCCTTTGGAGCCTCTTTTTCAAAAACTGTTCATGTTTCCCCCTAGGGTTTTCCATTTTCTACAACTTTTCAGTAGTGACTTTTTTCCAAATTCGGCCTCTAAGGGGCTCAAAATCAGGTTTCTAGAAAAACTGTCCAATTTATTATTGAAAACCGGCAGTTTGTATTTGGTTGGTTTTCGTTTGAAAATTCACACACACTACCTCAAATTGTCAAAACTGTGAGCCTACATTAACATGCAGCACATCGGATTTGTTCTTAACATTTAACCATACACTTATCTTTTGGCTTGAAAAACACAATGTTGATAACTTTTACTAGCTTACCAAGTTGTGTTTTTAGGTTAATTTTCTTAACCCACATATACATCATTATCATCATCTTCATCATTCATCATCATTCATCATCATACATAACTTTTTCCTACTTAAACATGTGAAGGCATATTCACAAACACTTGGTAGGCACATGCAACCCTAAAACTCATTCTAGAGCATAAACTCAAATCCATGCTTAAAACTTAATAAGCAAGATAATTTAAGCTTAGATTAAGCATATAAAAACCATAACATGGAAAGATAAAAACATGAGCTTAAGCTCTTACAACCCATGACTTGAAATACATCTAAATTTCTTGAATCAAACTTAATGAAAATTTTGGTTAAGGGATCGAGGGTAATACCTCTAAACTTGGAAAGATAGCTCTAGACCTTGGGATGAGAGAAAATTTTGTTCCACACCCTCCCCTTAGCAACCGGCCACTCAAGGTTTACTCTCTCTCTCTCTCTCTCTCTCTTTTTTTTTCTAAGGCTAGAGAGGAAATATTGAAAATGAACTAAAAGTTTGGGGATCCAACTAAGTGATTCTACTTCTACCTCACCACCCCTATTTATAGGTGAAAAATCCTAATTTATTCACAATTATTTTTTTTTTCCAAAATTCTCCCTGAATTACATAATTAGCCTTAAAATGCAAAATTTTGCCTTCCAGGACCCTTAGTTGGCCGGCCATGTGGAGGCTTAAGCAACAAAAATCTTTTCATGTTTATCCACTAATTTTCCCTAATTACAAAAATTCCCAAAATTACTTCATTATCTTTGATGAGGTGTCCTCCAATTAGGGCCATGTTTGGCACTCCGTCCTGATATGCAGTCAATTTCCTTAATAATCCAGATAATAACAATACTGATTTAACTATCAACAGTACTGTAATACTGAACTGCAGTCCATAATTAATTTGTACTTAACTGGACCGCGTATAAGTTTTTCTTAGGACTTGAAACTACTTAGTCCTTCTTGCTCCAAAAATTATTCCTGATTTTTCTAAAGTGATCCCATTCCTTATTCTTCACTCTGCATCCATAATGATGGTCGGTCACAGTATAATTCCTATACTGCTTATGATACTGCAGTACCGTCCTATTCAATTCATGAGTTATTGTAATAACCAACCTTTTTACAAATTTATGATTTCTTTTATTTAAGAATCAAAAGTTTGTATTATGTATGTTTATATGAAATGCCTGATCTGATTTATCAGAATTAGGGTTTATGTATGATTTTATTCCGGTCAATGTTTGATTAGTATAATCTAAGATATGATTGAGACGGTACTGCAGTATTATAAGCAGCATGAAATTATACTGTGAAAAAACTGTCATTACGGATAGCGAAGCGAAAATTAGGTTTGGGACGACTGTAAGAAAATCAAGCACAATTTTTAGAGTAATAAGAACTAAGTGGCTTTAAGTTCTAAGAAAAAATTTTACGCAGTCCGGTTAAGTGCAGATAAATTCTGAACTGCAGTCTAGTATAATAGTACTGTTATTAGTAAAAATAGTATTTGTAATATCTGTATTAGTAGAAAATGGACTGCATTTGTGGAGGAAAACCAAATGGAACCTTAATGGAGGACACCTCACATTGTGATAATTATTTAAATTATTGGATTTTTAGAAATTAAGGAAAGTATTTAACATGCATGAACATGGAAAATTACTTGGCCAACAAGTTACCCCAAGTGGCAGGCCACCTCATGGAGTCTAGGAGCAAATATTTTTGCTTTTGAGGACTAATGTGCAATTTAAGCAATAAAAATAATTCTAGAAATTTAATTAAATTTCACCTATAAATAGGTGTGGTGGGGCTAACCTTGGACCATCTAATGAAACCCTAACTTTTTTTTTAGTTCACTCTCTAGTCCCTCTCACTCCCCCTAAAAGCCGAACCCTAAGTGAGAAAAAAATTGAAGAGTGTGGACGGATTTGTGAGGAAGAAATCAAGGAGGAAAGTTTGATTCAAGTTTAGATCCACTTCAAGGTGTTAAGGTAAACCTCCTAAACCCCCTAAGCTTTTCATTTGAGTTTTGGTTCAATTATTTAAGTGTATTTTAAGTTGGTTATGTAAGACCATAAGCTCGTTTATTTTTCATGCAATGATTTAGTTTGATTAGTATGTGCTTAATTAGGGTTTTAGTGAGCTAGATCTATGCTTTGGTTTATGATTTTGATGTTATGCTTTAAAGTTATATGCTTTATTTGAATGTCTATTAGGTGTTTGTTATATGTCCCCACATTCTTAGGAAGTTATATGGTATGTTTGAATGATGGTGATTTGATTGTATGATGAACTAAATTGAAAAACCAACTTAAAACCCTAATTTAGTAAAAGTTTACTACATGGGTTATTTGGATGAGAAACAAGTGTATGTTAATGGAAACCTACGTAGTACGCTGCATGTTTGATTTAGGCTCACGGTTGCGACCGTTTGAGGTAGGGTGTGCGGTATTTTGCGTAACAAACAACCAAAAGTAAAACTGCCAGTTTTCGGATAAAACTGGGCAGTAATCTAGAAATGAAATTTTGAGTCCCTTAAAGGCAGAATTTGTGAAAAGTTAAAACTGAAAAGTTGTAGAAAATTGAAAACCCCAAGGGGTAATGTGGACAGATTTTGAAAAATAAGCTCCAAAGGCTTCCATTTTTGTAAAAACCCGAGCCTGGCCAGCCCAGACCCTGTGCACGGCTAGGACGTTTCAACGAGGAATATGAACAGGTTAAGAGCAGAATTAGGTTTTGAGTAAAAACATGAAAGTTGCTGGATTTTTTGAGGTCTACAACTTTCATGAAGAAAACTTTTTCAAATTCAAAGCAGATTTTAAAATAAAACTAAATCTTAAAAACTGAGCAGGAAATAAGCAATTCTTGCACATGATTTTCAAAACAGTGCATGAGCAGGAAAATTCATGCACATGCACTGCTAACTGAAATTATGGGACTGTTTTCATAAAATGATTTTCAAAATATCACAGTGTTACTATCTTTATAAAATAAATCAATTGCAGTTTTATAAAATGATTTAAAAAGAATTAAATAAGGTTTTTGTGAAGAAAATAAATAATTAAATTAGGCTAAGTATATGGTAACCATAGTAAGACACTTAGTAATCGGTTATGATACTAAAAATTTATTATTGAACCAAGATAATTGAAGGTATACTTATAGTAACCAAGTAGGTTACTAACTTTATATTATAGGTTTTGGACCCAATGTTACTTATAATAACCAAATGGGATACCACTATTGGGTCTTAGTAACCCAATAGGACATTAACCTAATTATGTTTGGGCTTATACCCAGGGTTACTTGAAGTTATCTAAAAGGATACTATTTAAGTATAACTAACCAAGATTAGTATTAAGTAATTAAACAAGATATTGTTTGATTGTTGTTAGGTCAGGTGCCTTAAGGTTACATTTAGTAACCGAATAGGATACCATGTTAGTATGTGGAGGACATATAACTAGGATTAATGTTGAATGTTGGTTAGGATACCAACATTTAATGTAATGATTTATGGTAAGATAGGATGATTCTTATCTTACGTCATTTTTGAAAACAGGAAAGTAACATGTTGTTGCAATTCGTTGGAGCAACAAAACCCAAATCTAGTATAACCAGTAAGTACAACTCCGTCTACAGCATAAGCTAATTGTTTTACTAATTGCATGTTTTTAAAACTCATGCACTTATGTATGTGATGCATATGATTATGTTTATTATTGTGACATCATGAAGCATGTTCACTAGTAATAATATACATGGTAAGATTAAGATTAAGTTTCAAGTAAGAGACTGTTTTAAGAAACTGTTTTCAAGAAAATGTTTTTAAGTAAGATGTTAAGTAAGTTTAATCGTGTCATACCGACCTGCACTAGGTCAGGTTTGGTTCATGATTTGAGTTGGATTGGGCTGGTCGCCTCAACCACTCCATGACTGCGCGCCACGGTACGTATAATTATGTTAAGTAAGGGCTCAAAAATATGCTAATCTAAGAAAGCATAATGAAGCATAATTGGTTCATGCATTGTTTAATTTCATATTGTTTTTGCGGGTTAATAGTTGTACTTGCTGAGCGAAAACTCATAACTTACGTTTATGCTGTAGGTAAGCTCCCTATTAGAAATACTTGATACAAGACGGTGGGGCATGGCAGGGCTAACTGTGAAACTACGGGATGGAGACCACTACGCGTTTTGTGTTCTAATATAATTATTATTATTTAGTTTTAATCAATTGTATGTTAAAATAAGTTTAATACTTAAATACTTAAACAAATATGTATATATGGTTATAAGCAAGTATTTGGTCGAATTACCTTTATACTTATATAAAAAATTAAAAAAATATATATCCCTTATTTTCCGCTAGTTAAGTAAATGTCAGTTTTTATGTAAGATAAGTACGGTAACGGCTTATATAAGGCGGGTCGTTACAGTTATCCTGGTCATACATAGGCCAGAACAAAATCATAAATCATAATTCTGTCTTTCACCATAAGGCCTCATACTTGACGAAACAAACTATCATTGAGTCTTATAGCTTATAAGAACTCAAACATATTCTGATAAATCAGATTATACATTTCACACAGGCATACATAATACAGACTTAGATTTTCTTGGTATCTAAGGAAATCATAAGTCCGTTAAAAGTTGGTCATTACAGAATAGTTGGAATGACCATTGTCCTGGAGATTTCACTACTAGATTTGAGTTTGATCCACAACACCACACAGTCCCGGAAGTTTTCATTCGAAAGGGCAGCACAAAATTCTTTCGCACCAGACCATAGAATTGCCTTCGTTTCAGCGGAATACTAGAACAGAAGCCAAACCCGCTTTACACTTATGGCTTTTTATATAATGACGACGAGGTGTATTACATATACAGCCTCAAGAATAAGTCGGTGATCACAAGAATAGTTATGAACCAAACCACAAGTATTCATGAGTGCCTTATACGGATCGATGAAGAGCGGACTTGGAGGATTTACACATCATCGCCTAAAGACGATTGTGATAAGTATGGTACGTGTGAAGCCAACGGAAATTGTTTGATAAACGACAATCCGATCTTCCAATGCCTAAAAGGGTTCAAGCCCAAGTCTCAAGAGAGCTGGAATGCAATGGACTGGTCTGAAGGATGTGTGCGGAATAATTCATTGAACTGCTCAGAAAAAGATAGAGATGGGTTTATCAAGTTTTCTCGCTTAAAAGTACCGAATGCTACCAATTCTTGGATAAACGAGAGTATGAATCTAGATGATTGCTGAGCCAAATGCTTGAGCGATTGTTCTTATACGACTTTTACAAACTATGATATCAGAGGAAAAGGCAGTGGTTGTATCAACTGGTTTGGTGATCTGATGGATATTAGGCAATTTTCCGATGATGGACAAGATCTATTTATTCGTATGTCACATTCGGAGCTAGGTATGGGTCTAATTATTTCACATAATATAGTTCCACAAAATTGCAGATATTAGCCTAGATTTTTATGTTTTGATTTTCTGTTTCAAAAATAACTTGTACAAAAGGAAAAGCCGATCATAAGACGAGAGCGGTGATAGCGGTAGCTGTCATTCTATCACTGGTGGTGTTTTCGGGCTGCTCTTACTCGGGTATTTCATTTACAGGCAAGGATTAAAAGGTATAAATCTCTGTTCTTACTCTGTTTTCAATTTCATGAGGAAGAAATATGACCACATTTGTTGACTTCGGACTAAGCACAAAGACAAAGACAAAATTCAGCTATAGACTACTTAAACAAAACAATTTCTTGAATTAAGAGACAAAAGACAGAAACTAATTTTGAAATTTCATCAAGAGTATTTATTTTGTGGTTTTGGTTTCACATGTGTTCTTCCTAATCCAATAACAATTACATAAATTTATGTTTTCTTATAAAGCTCTGCTTTGTGTTATACTAACATGAAGATCGTATTTTCTTGTCATTTCATATAATTATATATTAGACCAAACAGAAAGGAACATAAGTATAAGTTAGAATGGAGACCAAAAGGAAAACCTAGAGATTCCTTTGTTCAGCCTTTCTTCTATAACTGCAGTCACTGAAAATTTGTCGCTGGACAACAAGCTTGGAGAAAGTGGTTTTGGACTCGTATACAGAGTAAGTTTCTGTTATTCAAGTTTGAGAGCAATATGGAGTAAGTGAAAATTCTAGACCTTGTTTGGAGAATCGTTGAGATTTTATTTGTTTATGATTGAGATTTTCAGGGCAAGCTAGAAGATGGACAAGAAGTTGCAGTGAATAGACTATCGACAAGTTCAGGGCAAGGAGTGAAAGAGCTAAAGAATGAAGTAAAGCTAATTGCCAAGCTTCAACATCAGAATCTTGTGAAGCTTCTTGGTTGCTGCATTCAAGAAGAAGAGAAATTATTGGTTTATGAATATATGCCCAACAAAAGCCTCGACTCTCATTTTTGGTCAAACCCAATCCACTCAATGACTAACTTGAAAATTTAGGTGACATAACTAATTTCTACTACAGTGTTGGTTGATTAACTAGGAAAATTCATTGACAGATCAAAAGCGAGGAAAACTACTGCAGTGGTCAAAGCGCTTCCAAATCATATGTGGAATTGCTCAAGGACTTCAATATCTTCATCAGGATTCTAGACTGAGAGTAATACATAGAGATCTCAAAGCTAGTATTATTTTACTTGACAACGAAATGAATCCTAAAATTTTAGAATTTGGCTTGGCTAGAACATTTGGAGGAGATTAGACACAAGAACACACAAACAGAGGTATTGGAACCTAGTGAGTTTTCCTCTTTTGAGATTTCGTTTCCCTAAAGACATATAGACCGCATCCCTAATAAAATAAATTCATACTTATCTAATATTGCTTGTAGTGGATACATGGCACCAGAATATGCATTAGATGGCCTATTTTCAATAAAATCACATGTCTTTAGCTTCGGTATATTGGTGTTAGAGATTATAAGTGGAAAGAAAAGCATAGGCTTTCACCATGAAAATTATGGTCTTACCATCATTGAACAGGTAATTTGTCAAAATCATCACTAAGTGTCACCATGTCTGAGAACTAACCAAATTATCATTAATATAACATCTCTAGATTTGACCTTTTTATGCATGGAAATTGCATAACGAAGGCGGTTCCTTTGAATTGCTTGATAAGCACTTAAGGGAAGCGGTCCACGACCTGAAACAGGTGTTGCGCTGCATCCATGTCGGTCTACTATGCGTGCAACAAAGTCCCATCAGACCTAACATGTCCTCTATGGTTGTGAAGTGAGAGTGAGTTGCCCCAACCGAGATGGAATCAGCAAAAAGAGACAATTCCTCTAGAAAGCCAGAATCATCTTCAACAAATGATCTGAGCACTTCACTACTGAAGGCCTGATGAGGCTAAGCTATTATCAAATTATAGCAGTAATTCTACAATCCAAACATCAACATTTGTTTATACTGATGTGAACATCTAATGAGCATAAGGTTCTGTTTGGTAGGAGGGATAGATAGGGTTGAAGGGAGGGGAAGTGTGAAGGAAGGGAAGGATTGCAGGTTTCCTTAAAGTTGTTTGGTATGATAAGAAGGAAGGATGGTGATTGTCTATTTTGCATGTTTGGTATTAGATCGAAAAAAGGATGGAATGATTCACTTTATTTGTAAAAGTACCATATTGACCTTTATTCACCTTTATTTGTTAATAATAGAAACAAACATAATAAAGGAAAAATTTTAATTTAGGCATGAGCAAGCTTTTCTTCTCGTTTGGTCCAAAGATGGAGGGATTGATTTTTAGTGGGGCCAGGTATTGGAACCCCCTAGCTCAATCCTTTCCATAGGCTAATCCCCTCTATCAAACATGGGATTTTTCCAATCCCCCCTCACTCTCCGAGTCTCCGTCATACCCTTTCCTTCCTTCCCCCAATCCCTCCAACCAAACACACCTCAAGGTTTGGTAGGTGAGAGGTGTGATGTGCATCTTTTATCTCACAAAAATTTAAAGATACTTTATTATGAGTCCATTAGTTTAAGTTAATTAAGGAAGACAATAATTCGAATTAATAAACAATCTACTAAGTTGTCTTCCCCAGTTAATTGCCTTGTGATGTCATGGATGACTTCAAAGATATTTATCTCACAAATTGTAAATTAAACTCCAATCTAATGAAATTTTATTTCAAGGACCAAAGGAAATTTGCTAAAAGACCCTCACCATTAGATTGCCTATAAATAGGTGGGGTGGAATTGTAAATTCCAATTTAGTCATTATTCTACTTCGTCTTCCTTTTTTTCTCTAGCTTTTTAAAGAAAGAAAAAAAAAATTTTCCTCTCTTTCTAGATCAAGTGGCTGAAAATCCACTCTCAATCACTCTCAAAATTTTCTTCGAAATCACCTTCACGAAATCAAGCCCTAGAGAATTCTAAGGTGTTAGAAGCTTTTGGAAGGTTAACACAAGTTAAGAAAAGTTGTTTTCCTAGTGTTTCCTTTAAAAAGTTAATTTTGTTTGCTTTTTTAAGCTCATCTCTCTTTCTTAGTGAAATATCATTCTTCCAAGTGGATCAAGGAGTCTTCAAGGGTTCCAAGAAAGCAAGATTATCTATTGCACACTCTAAGTATAAAGTTTGGTTTTTTTTTTTTTTTTTAAAGAAAATTTTAGTTTATGTATTAAGATGTGGACTTGATATAAAATATTTGTGGGATCTTGTGTATATGTTGAAAATGATGATGAAGATGTTGATTTCGGTTTGGGCATGATGGATTTTTAAAGAGATTAATGAAAGAAGAAACTTCGTAAGCAAAGTTTGTCCTAAAGATTGTTAGCTTGTGGCATGAAATATGTGATTTGGCATGAATAACATTTCCACATGGCATGAAATTTTAAGGTATACAGTTTATTATATAATCTTGAAATGCTCAAAAACGAATTT
Organism: Ficus carica; assembly: GCA_009761775.1. NCBI lineage: Eukaryota > Viridiplantae > Streptophyta > Magnoliopsida > Rosales > Moraceae > Ficus > Ficus carica. The sequence continues at coordinate 3,095,405 of CM019751.1, read as the reverse complement.
GTACACTTGTACATGTTAATTTTATACTCTAAAAGACCTAACCTAAAGCAATCTATGGAACTTGAAGCAAGTCATTATTCTCTCCATGAACCCCTAAAATTGGGCCAAAAAGACACCAAAGGACTTAAGTGCAAAGAACTACGCTTTTGGGGCCAAAATGTAAAAAAGAGAAGATTGAACCACGGCCTTTCAAACAGAAAGTAGACCTATAAATGGACTTTTTCTCCAATATATAATAACAAACGAAGAAGAAACCGAACAAAAAATGACCCTGATAAGCACATTAAGACCCTATACATAGTTTTAGAACCAAATAATGAAAATGGGAAAGTTTAGAACCTAAGTAGGGGGTAAAAAGGTAATTTTCTCATAGCTAGGGTAAAAAAGTAATTTGAACATATGGAACAGTTTTAAGACTCTAAGTCACTTTCATCACAATTTCATAACCTTATTACAAGTAGAGAAGTATTCTAAGTTAAGATAAGAGCTTAAAATGCAAAACGACACATAAAGAGCATTAACTTTTCACATAAGGGGCAAGATGGTCATTTGGCTTCTCAAACAGCAAATGCGAAGTTTAAATAGGGAGTCAAGTAAGTGATCATTAAGATTTGCCTCGCTTTAAGAAACAAAACGAGCCTTATAGGCTTAAAATCTTAAAACCATATTAAAAAAGGGACAAAGAAATATATGGCAATTTTCATATTATATAATTAAAGCAAATTGCATGTTTTTAACGTATTTTGTAATAAATAACAAATTTACAGGAAAAATATTTATTTACATCTTACTATTTACTTCAAATATTATTAGATTATATTATCTACTTAAATTATTTTCATCAAAATACTATTTATGATGATTTTTCTATAAAATAAAAAATAAAAAAATAAATACATATATATATTTGGCCAATAAGTCCATAACACTAAAAGGGGGTAGGAGGGAAATAGTAGATTTTATAGATGAATTAGAAAATAACAGGATAATTTTTTTGGATGTGAAAAAAAAAAAAAAAAAAAGCATTATTTGATTTTAGTTCAAGGAAAATCCCGAAACTGCCCCTACTCTTCCTTTTCTCTCCCCGGTCTCCACTTGCGGCAGTAATAGTCCGTCGCCGGTAGCAACTCCAGTGTCGTCGTAGGCAAGGAGATCGTGAACTCCGACACAGGGAAATCTCGACGGAGAATATCACGATCCAACCTAGGCTCTCCATCTTCATTGTCGTCGTCGTCGCCGTAGCACGTGCCTCTGACTTCATCCTCCACCATTGTTGTCAACGGAACACCGGCAGACCTCCGTCGACTTCGCTAGATCGGAGAGAAAATACTCTGACGAACCGCCTCTTAAATCGTGCGATTTCTCCTAGCACAATCTCTCCTCCGGCCATCACCGGAGCCATGATCGGAGCTCAACCCGGAATAGAAAAAGAACCAACAAGCACAGACACAGATCGCGACAAAAATAGGAGAGATCCGAGCTGTGGCGGCCGTTGCGGAGCAGTGTGTGTGTCATCGATAAAGGGAAGATTGCAGTTCATTTCGGTATTTCATGACTTCAGGTGAGGGCAATATTTACTTTCAATGGCATAAACAATTAGTTTTTGTTTGTTAGCATAGAGAGAACGGGATATGGAGTGAGGGGGTAAAATTGGAAAAACAATTAAAGAAAGATTAAAATATACTATTATTTACCATGTTTAAAAAATATGTTATAAATTTCATTAGTGCTTTCAAAATATGCTATATCATGCATTTTCCCCACTAAAATTTGACCTGCTAGAGTAATTATGGGACATAGCTAGCAATGGTAACATAATAGGCCTACATCTGAGGGATAAATATTTTTTTTAAAAAAATGTTTACATATATAACGAAATTAGAGTCTAGTTTTTTTAAGTCCTCAATTAACTTATTTTCAAAATAGAATGGAAAGGAAATTGGTCATCACACGAAAATACCCTTGTTTCCATTTGATGAAATTTTTTTTTTAAATAATTAGGAAATATCATATTATCTAAATGATATAAGAATTTAAAGAAAAAAAATTAAAAAGAAAAAAGAAAAAGAAAAGTACAAAACAACAAAATAAACAAAAGAAAATTAAACAAAAAACTGAAACTCACTTACAAAATAAATAAATAAATAAAAAGTCTAAACTCCCTTGCAAAACTCCAAAAAAAACCTTAGACAAAATCTTTTTTAAGCAGGTTAAAAAAACAGACTGAAACTCTTTTACCGAGCTATAAAGAAACTCATTCTCTCTTTTAATATTTACTTGTTGTAGGCAAGTGCCATGCATGTACTTAATCGATTTATTAAATTAAAATTTAATTGTAACGTATTGTAAGAAAATAGTTGTTCAAAGAAAATTGAGGAGAAAATATTTAAGTAACAAGAAATTTGAGAGAAATTAGCGAATGACATAGAAGTTAATTAGGTGATGCTTTGAGAAAATAATAGTTGAAATGATCACATAAATAATGTTTTAATAATGATACATTTAAAAAAAATTATTTCAGTATAGACAAAAAAGAATGAAAAATAAAAATTTAAAACGATAAAAGAAAACATACAGAAAAAATATCAATACATGAACGAAAGTGAAGAATAATTTTAAAGAATACAAAAATAATATAGATATATATATCAAATATTATGAAAAATAATAATTGGGAATCTATGATGATCATAAAAGAAAATAAAATAAAAACATGTTGAGATAATTTTTTGAATGAAGTACGGTAGAAAAAAATTTTGCAATAAAAAAAGAAGAAAGAAACAAAAGAAAAAGGGAAGAATGAAAGAGAAGTAAAAAAAAATGAGGAAATAACATATATTCAAAAGAAAAAAGAGCCTTTAACTATTTTATATACATTAAGATTAATAATAAAATAAAAAATATATTAGGAGACAAGTTGTTGATATTAGATCAGTACTTATAGGGGCATTTAATAATTTTTATCATTGTTTTAACAGCTTCATCATCCACCACGTAACAAGTGACTTTTATTTATTTATTTTGTCGACCCGAGCTTGTACGAACAGGCTATTTTACAATAGTTGTTTTATATCTATATATATATATATATATGAGGGTAGGGTTTTTAAATTGTTGGAAAAATTAAGTGGTAAAATAGATGAGGGTATATAGGGTTTGTGAAAGTAATCCCATTTATTCAAAAAAAAAAAAAAAAAAGAAATTAATCCCACAACTTGTCCTAAATCCTCGGAACAGTAACCCAGCAACTATCTCTCTGCCCTTTTCCCCCAACGCCCTTACTCTTCTTCGCCGGTCATATCGCCGGCGAGTATCGCCGGCCGATGTTCCCCTCCGACCATCTCTGTCTGTCATTCCCTCTTCGGCAAGGAAGTCACCGTCAATTTGGAAAAATTTCGTCGGAAATCACTTCTGACGATCTTCATACGCTACTGAGTTACGGTGGATCTGAAATACACAAATATGGTGGTCTCAGCTTTGAAGATTTACTGGTTCGTCCTTTTTTTTTTTTTAATTTTAATTTAATGTTAGGGCTAAAATCCTTATGCTTTTGAAAATTTGTATAAAATTGATTCGTTTCTTTCTTATCATTCTTAGTTTTTTTTTTTTTAATGGATTTTCTTGCTTTGGTTTTGCGGTTTGAGGATATGTTTCAGTTTTCTTGCTCTTAGTTTCTCACAAACACAAATTTGCAAATTTGTTTATTATCATTTAATATGCAGCTCAAAAATGCTAAATCCGTATTATGTAGTCAAGAGAAATATATATATATTTATATATATGTAACTGGAATTAAAATGCTTAACATAATGAACCTTATTTGTTGATGGGCAATCCTAATCCTACTACGATAGTCTAGAAGCTAATCCAACTCATTGATAAAAATGGTTTGAATTAACTCTTTTTTTTTTTTTGACAAAAATGTCTGATTTCTGACGTTTGTTAAGGAAAAGGATTCTTTTGCACCCATTTTAAGAGTTTAGGAACTTTCAATAAAAATAAAAATAAAAAAATAAAAAGAATGGGGGCCAAATGGCCACTTCGAGCAATTTACACCTTATTTTAATAAACTAAATAGGACTACAGTCTAGAAGCTAATCCAACTCATTGATTTTAAAAACAAAAAAAAAAAAAAAAAAAAAGCTAATCCAAATTTTATTTTATTTAATTTTTTTGGCAATGTAATGTACTGTTTTGTGATAAAAATGTCTGATTTCTAACGTCTGTTAAGGTTTAAGAGTTTAGGGAGCTTTCAATAAAAATAAGACTAAGAAAAAGAACAGGATCAAATCGCCACTTCATGAATAGATTAGGGATCAACGGAGCAATTTACCTTTTATTTTAATAAATAGAGTCAAGCCTGGTCCTAGAAGCCAACCTAATTGGGATGTTCTAGTTCCATTGAGATTAGTAGCTTCTTCCCCTCTGTTAAAAAAACATACACGCACACACGATCGGGATCATTATTATTCTTTTTTAAATAAGCAAGAGAAATGTTCAATTGCCTGGACACAGATATATTGTTTTTTTAACACCAAATGATGTAACGAGTTTTTGGATAATATATATTACTCACAATCATTGTTATATATATATGTGTGTGTGTGTGTGTATATATATATATGTTTTTTTTTTTTTTTTTTTTGTTCTTATCGTTTTTTACTATAAGAATTGCTGTCATATCACTGTTATAAATGATTTTTTATACATATTCTTTGAAGAAGTAACTCCAGTATACGTAGAGTTGAAGTGAGAAAGTTAGCAGCTACTTTCCATGGTTAAAAAACTAAAGCTTCACCATATGTAGAGAGAAGTCAGAACTACTAGAAACCGATTTTCCGATATGATATTTTTTTTCTTTTTCTTTTTCTTTTTCTTTTTCTTTTTCTTTTTATGGGTTTAAATGTCTAATTTAATAATATCTACACAAGTTGAGACAATGATGTAAATAACTGGAATAGGTCATATTTCCTATTGTATTATTCATCAGAAAGTTAGCTAAGCTAATATTTAAACATCGCTTGGAAAAGTCGTCATTGGGAAAATGTCAAAAGTCAAATGATAATTGTGCAATCACATAATAACGAACGATAAATTTTTATTTTATTTTTTATTAGCAGATAAGTCCAAATTGGAAATTTCTCAATCGAGAACATGTCAATGGAAAACTCTTTGACATAGATTTAAGTTATATTTTTCAAATGTTTTGTTGGGATGTCCAAAATTTCATTGCTAAAAGTTCCTTGACGTAGTTGACCCACTAATTGAGTGAGGAAAATATATTGCCAAAGCTCAACAAGTAGGAATCATCAAGAACTAGAGATCAATGGGTGCGTTTTGCTTTGTGTTTTACGTTACTCTTACTCTGTTTCTCCTCTGCGGAGTATCTTTTGCAGTTGACAGCATTAGTCTACTGCAATCCATCAGTGATGGAACCACCAGCTTGGTTTCCAAAGAAGGAATCTTTGAGCTCGGTTTTTTCAGTCCGGCCAATTCCACAAATCGTTACTTGGGAATTTGGTACAAGAACATCTCAGTTCTGACTGTCGTTTGGGTTGCAAACCGGTGCAAGCCGATTAATGATTCATCTGGCTTGTTGACCATAAACAGTACAGGCAATCTTGTGCTTTGGAATTGGAATGCGAGTACTGTGGTTTGGTCTACAAGTTTATCAACAAAATCCCAGAAGCCAATTGTGCAGCTACTAGATTCTGGAAATCTTGTATTGAGAGATGAACAAGATAGCAACCCAGAAGCCTATCTATGGCAAAGCTTTGACTATCCTTGCGATACGCAGTTGGCAGGGATGAAAGTAGGATGGGACTTCAAGAAAGGTCTTAATCGGCATTTATCAGCGTGGAGGAATCCAGATGACCCTTGTCCTGCAGATTTCACTTATGGGGTTGAGCTTGATGCCCAACTTCATACCTACCCTGAAATAGTGGTCAGAAAGGGGACTGCCAGGTTTTATCGCACTGGTCCGTGGAATGGTCTTACTTTCAGTGGCGCGCCAGAGTTAAAGCTCAATCCGGTTTTTGATTTCGGCTTTGTTTATAACGATGAAGAGGTGTATTATATGTTCACACTAAAGGATGAAGTTATAACAATATCTGTCCTGAATCAGACGACTAGCTTGCGTTACCGCCTTACATGGGTGGAGAGTGAGAAGATATGGAATACTTATTCTTCGGCGCCTAGAGATAACTGCGATTACTACGGGGCCTGTGGAGCTAATGCAATTTGTGACATATCTGGTAATCCACGTTGCCAATGTCTTGATAGATTTAAGCCCAAGTCTCAAGAGAACTGGAATAAATCGGACTGGTCTGATGGATGTGTGCGGAATCATCCATTGAGCTGTGACAACAAAGATAAAGATCGGTTTATCAAATTTTCGGGCTTGAAACTGCCCGATGCAACACATACTTGGGTAAACAAGAGTATGAATCTAAAGGAATGCAGGGCCAAATGCTTGAGCAACTGTTCTTGTATGGCTTATACAAACTTTAATATCAGCGGAAAAGGCAGTGGTTGTGCCATCTGGTTTGGTGATCTATTGGATATGAGGCAATTTTCCAATGGTGGACAAGATCTATTTATTCGCGTGTCGCATTCAGAGTTAGGTATAATTTTGACACAATAAGTTCTGGTGCAGGAATATTATTATTGTTATTATTAGTCTACTAATATAATCATCCGTTTATGATAATATTTTGACTCCAAAGGAATCGATGCTATTTCAATTTGTAATAGTTTGATACCTTACATTTTATTTCCAAGTTTTCTGATTATATTTTGATTTTCTTTCTTTTTTTTTTTCTTTTTTTTTTTTTCCCCTGTGTCAAAAATAAACCAATAAAAAGAGAGTGCTGCTACTAGGGGAAGAGCAGTGATAATAATTATAGTCGCTGCTGTTGGAGGTGTTTCTGGGATTCTATTAATTGGTTATTTCATTTGGAGGAGGAGACATTTAAAAGGTAATTCTTGTTTACCAAATATATGTATGATCATTATTATTATTATTTGTTTTTCTTTTTTGTTCGGGTTTTATCAGATTAGATTTTTATTAGTGAGACGTCCTGTAGGTTTTATCTTTCACGATTAGTTCTTGCAAATGGTGGTTTTATCAAGTTTCTTTAGAGAAGAATGAAGCTGTTTTCCAATTCTTCAAGATAATATATTCATTACTATTTTGAATAGTTAGATTTGGTTCTTTCAGTTTTGGCTGCTGATTTTCCTTGCCTAAGTAACCGCGTCAGTTTAGTATTTTCCGAGAGAAAGAAAGTGTGTTTGTAAAGTTTTCTTCAAGTTTTGCTCATAATTATTCCTTCATGTTTACATTATAAATGCTATATCATGTCTTACATCTAACGAGAAGCTAATCGTTCCATGCAGATCAAGATGTAGAACAAACAGAAATAACAGATGCAATAAGTCAGACCGCATATGAAGATCATAAAGACCTGGACCTTCCTTTATTCAATATGTCTAATATAATTATTGCAACCAAAAATTTTTCAGACGAAAACAAGCTTGGTGAGGGGGGTTTTGGACCTGTATACAGAGTAAGTTTCTGATTACAACACGGGAAAAATGAAATATCTGAACTAAGACAATGACTTGCGACCCTTTCACTAATGTCTAAGATTTTCAGGGTACTTTAGACGACGGACAAGAGATTGCTGTAAAGAGGCTTACGTTGGGGTCTGAGCAAGGAGTAAATGAGTTCAAGACGGAAGTGAAACTAATTTCCAAACTTCAACATCGAAATCTTGTAAGGCTTAACGGTTGCTGCATTGAGGGAGAGGAGAAGATACTGGTTTATGAATATATGCCCAATAGAAGTCTAGACTATTTCATTTTTGGTTAGTATGTTAAAACTTTTTTTTTTTTTTTTTCAATCTAATTGATGTTTTTTTCAAATTATTTTCTGAAAGAATCTTTTCTTTAATTTTTTGTCTTATTTTTTTCGATTGAGGAGTTGGTTTTATAGAGTTAAGGTTTGATTTATCCATGTGGCAGCATCTAATGATAAATTTGACAAACAAATTGACAGATGAGAATCAACGAAAACTATTAGAATGGAGAAAACGCTTCCAAATAATATGCGGAATTGGTCGAGGGCTTCTTTATCTTCATCAGGACTCAAGATTGAGAATCATACATAGAGATCTTAAAGCAAGTAATATATTACTTGACAATGAGATGAATCCTAAGATCTCTGACTTTGGCTTGGCGAGGATATTTGGAGGAGACGAGGCTGAAGAAAAGACAAATAGAGTGATAGGAACACTGTGAGTAATTTTATTCTTGCATGCTCTTTTAAATGAGACTTCTATTCCAAATAATATGTTGCACTTATCACTAACTAAGGATGTAATTACGTAGTGGTTACATAGCACCAGAATATGCTTTCGGTGGCCTGTTCTCAATAAAGTCGGATGTCTTCAGCTTCGGCATACTGGTGTTGGAGATTGTTAACGGAAACAAAAGTAGCGGGTTTCACCATGAAAACAGTGGTATTACCCTCGTTGGACATGTAAGTATAGAGAAGCTAAAATATTTTTCATTCAAACTGATATGTCTGAATTCTCCTCCAGACTAATGAATTCTGACACTTTAGATTTTGATACTTCGTAGGCATGGAAACTGCTGAAAGAAGGCAATGCACTCGAATTGCTTGATACGTACCTAAGGGGTACTTCGCACTACAATCCGAAGGAAGTTTTACGTTGCGTTCATGTCGGTCTCCTATGCGTGCAACAAGATCCTGTTGATAGGCCTGATATGTCGTCCGCCGTTCTGATGCTAGGTAGCGAGGTTGAGCTGCCCCAGCCCGAACCACCGGGCTTTTTCATGAAGATGGGTTTAGCTACGGGAGATCGTTTACCTACGCTGCCCGAATCATCTTCGACAAACGAAATGACCATATCAATGCTTGAGGCTCGATAAATCTTAATTATTCAACAAATGTACTGCATAAAATCCAAGCATTAACGTTAGCTTATCTATACAAAATAAGAAGTGTCAATGTGTGCTACTGTGCACTTAAGTACCGATGTGGACAAAAATGTTTTCTATTTATTTTTTAGTCCTTCAATTTTATTTTTATTTTTTTTGGTTTTCCGCTCTAGTTTTTTTTTTTTTTTTTTTTAAACAATTTATTGGTTAATTTTTTCATTTTTTTTTAATCTTTTTGAAATTTTTTTCATGGCTTTGTCTGTAGTCCCCTAATATTTGTTGGGGTCCTGCCCAGCAACACGTGGGCATATGAAATGGGTGAAGGTCCATTGAGGATATAACTTGTATTTTGTTTTATTATTATTTTTTTGGGTAGAAAATTGAGAGTGTAACCTGTTGTTGTCTGTGCTGTGCCATGGACCCGTAACCTTTTTTAAGGAAAAAGTTAAATTTTTTTTTTTTTTTTAAGATATTAAGGGTAAGTTTGTAAGTTAATGGAATGGGTGCAGCTATTGGGTATAATGGTATTTTATATTTTGTCAATATTTAATATTCGGGGTGCAAATCATTTAAGTTTGTTAAAGAATCGTAATAAAAACGGCTGTAGTAGTAAATTTTTAGAAAGTGTAAGATGATTGTTTTGGTGTCATTTTAGGCTTTGAAGTGCAGTTTTCCTAGTAATGTTTAGGCCCACGAAATTGCAAATTGCGTACTAAAAAAAATTTTAGTTTCAACAATAGACGGAAGTGGCAGTTGAATCAAAACTCCAACCATGGAAAAACTAGTGGAGGGTTTCCCTTTCTCTCTACCTTTTGTTCTCTCAAATTTCGTATATCTAGGGTTTCTCATTGTGTGGGACTTCCACTACTGCTATCACTACAGCTGACGAGGGTGATCGGTGACTCAGTAATTTCGGTGGGAATGGAGTCGGAAGGTTCTAGATGAGAGTTTCTCGATCAGTTCCAGCAGACAAGCTTCCGACGATTTGGAATCCAATGATGCCTTGTGGTCCGATGGTAGGTGCGGTGATCTCTTATCTCAAGTCAATTGTTTTCCTCTGAGTTGTGGCATGCGGCGGAGTGGTTGTTTCACGTGGGGCGATAATTTTACAATCGATGTTTTTTAATATTAATGGCTTGTGTGTTCCGCTTGAGTTATTTTCTAGCAGTATATGTCTATTGGTTCTGCTAGTGTTATGGCTTGGCGGAGTTTGTTGTAGTCTCTGCGTTGCGAGTGACTGTCTCCCGGTCGATCGGAATATTCCATCTATTGTAGATGGTTTTTTTAAAAAGAGCTTTGTACATGCTCGATTTTAGGATTGCCAAGGAATTCGATGAATTTTTCCGTCACTAGGTCTCGACTTATGTCCTCCTCACTGAGCTTCATAAGATTTTACTGATGATTTAAAAAAAAAAAAATTAGATCCTTTGTTTTTCTTTTTTTAATCTCATTTTAATTTTTCATATTCATAAATATTTTCTTAAATATGTCTAACATGTGCACAGAACATGCTTTAGACTAGTAAATTCTGAAATGTCAATGACTTGATTACAAAGTTCGCTAGTTTGTAGTTTTGCTTAAGCAAGTGCTATTGGTTTTTAATGGTTTAGAACTATGATCCTACCAGTCGTATAAGTTTCAAACTTTGCTGTAAAATTATCCTTCGTTTACATAATTGTTTGTATTTACTTTGTTTTAACTTCTATCGGTCGGGTAAGTTTAGCAAAAGAAGGGAAAAAAAGAGATTGAACTTTTTATTTATTTTAGGGTTATTTTCACAAACGGTCAATGTTTTCTTTCCTAATTTCAAGTTGATTTCTAACTAATAATTTTATACGTTACACTATTTCGAACTTTTTTACTGTTTCAAAAATGACCCTTACATCGATATTCCTAAAAATATTGAACGGAAATGGAACACACGTAATTTTAGTTAAGGGTAAAACGGTAATTAAATGCTTTTAGAAAGTAAACTGTACCTCTAAAACAGTTCCATGATACTATATATCTTTAATTAAAATACAATTTACACTATATATCTTTGATTAAAATATGGTTTGCATCATATATTTTTGATTGAAATACAGTTTGTTCTCAAAATATCTATGATTGAGGTACAATTTCCTTTTAAAAAAATATTTAATTATGACTTTACCTCTGTGATAATAATGTGTTCCATTTCCGTCTTTTTTTATTTATTTTATTTTACAGAATGTTGATAGAAGGACTGTTAGCATGAAAGTTAAAAAAATAAAAATAATAATTCAAGCGATCGTGATGTATAAAATTAAAAAAAAAAATAGAAACCAGCATGTAATATAGTATTTTTATTCAGAGACCATTTATCAAATTTATATTTTATTTTATGTTATTTTAGCTTGGTAGTATGGTCCTTGGTCAATTGGGGTTCGTCAGCTTGAAATGGCGTCCCAGGAATTTGTCTACGTTATTGCGTACAAGCAGCCCCTTTTGACTAGACAAATAATACAGCCCTCTCTGTAGCCAGCTAGGTTAGAGGTTCAAGGGTTGTCCACTGAGAAAGAGACATGACATATCATTGGAGGTTTAGTCATGTTCTGTACTTGATGATGGCAAATTTTTTACTTTTATTTTTTTAAACTATTATCAAAATTTACAGTAAAATATTGTTAATTTAACTGTCATATTAACTTTTTAAAACAGGTTAGATTTATAGTGTCTATCTTAAATGTTCAACATCTCGAGATGTAAAATTGTTATTAATTATAGATCAAAGTGTTAAAAAATTTCACAATTTGTTTTTCCTTTGTACAAACCTATGTAATTCCGTATTATACGAACTGAGGCCTATAATTGAGTTTTATTCACTTTTTAAGAATATTATCTACAAAATTAGCATTTGATTTTTTTGTTTATTTCACATTTTAGTTTAAACAGGAGAATATTTGGGGTGGGTATGGTTGTTGTGCTGAAATGGTAATAGAATTTTAAATTTCCAACCATCTAATATATAATCAGGGTAATTTTGTACCGCATTGCAAATTTATAAGATGGACACTCATAGATCAGACATTTAAAATAATAATCCAATCAATAAAAGAAGTACTGTAAAACGACAACCCTTAGGATATAATTGAAAATCTAACAAGCAAACAACAAAAATGTTGTTCATATATTTCTAGCTTAGCGGTAATTAAGGGTTGACAACTTTACTTATAAATGCATGGGATAGTATATGGGTATCGGAGTGGATATAAGGGTTAAGATTAACCCCATGCGGGTGCGGGACGGGAACGAGAGAAGCTCCACGTATCCACTCCCGCACCCGTACCCGTCTCACTTATATTCACCCTTATAAATATACATATAGGTATCTAT
>CM019751.1:3078100-3082987 GCA_009761775.1 Ficus carica | reverse complement strand
ATATTTAAACATAATATTATTTATAATATCGACTAATGGTCATATACGGAGATATGGAATTCTACAACGTGTGGTAAGGTTAAGCCTTTAGGCATGGACCTAACCCGCCGAAAGTTTCTTCGACAACAACCAGTTTTATAACATAGTACTCCACACATTCAAGAATTTTTTTTATTAAAAACAAAAAAAAAGAAAAAAAAAAAAGTTGAGAGAAGAAGAAAGAAGAAGAGTGGACAATGAGGGGAAAAATGCAGAAAGATAAATGTTTTGTTTGACTCAGGTTCAAATTTAAGTTTTTTCATATCAGTTTTTGTCTTTTTTTTTTTTCAAGTCAACAAATATTACAATTAATTTTTGAAAAATTAACTAACTTCAATTTAAAAATTCTATTTTAAATCGGTATTTTAAACGGAAGTAAAGATTTATTGCTGAAATTTACTGCTTCCCTCATCTTTCTTCGATTTGTATATATATATTTTTTAAAGTTTGTTTGAAACACGTCCACTTATAGCCCATGCCATGGGAGTCCCAACGTGCTGACTTTATGCTTTTATGAGGCAACAAATTTGACCAAAATAAAAAGTCAACAATTTTCCTGAAGTGGCATACATAGGTCACTTCCACTACTTAGAGGCTGAAGTTTTTAAAAGCACACAGATTTAATGAAAGTTGACTTCTATACTTAAATGTATTTTTATTTTAATTAAAATATTTTAATTTTAAGTGATTTGATAATTTTAATATTGTAACTTATATTTACGTAAAAATTCATTCCTAATACTCTTTATCAATAAATTCTTTTTTTTTTTTTTTTATTCTTACTCCGTAAATGAATCACATTAAATAGATTTAAGTTCTCTAATACCTCTTTTGGTGTTATTTAATTCTTATAGTTATGAACTTGATTGTCTATTTTCACTACTAGAAATGCTACTTATATTAGTCTTGTGTGTACAAAAATAAAAATAATGGAGTGGAGTTTATTGTAATGGTAACTAACTGAGTGCTTGGTCTTGGATTAAAAGAGTACTCTTGTCGGCCCAATAAAATTAAGAAGTCAATGCCTCTAATTCGGTCGTGGATGTAGCTAGTGCTTCATGTATATAAAACTTATACTAGTACAAAAAAGGTTTTAACGATAGTTAAATCGTCATTAAATCTATATTTTGTAACAACGTTAAAAAAGTACAGGTTAATTACGTATCTATACCTTCTACTTTTAATTATTTCTCAATTTATTTATCTATTTGGAGAAATTACAAAGGTTTCTTTTGGATTTGAAAATTTTCGTGACAATTTCATTCTTAAATACTTTCTGAATGAAATATATATTCAAAACGACAAAAAAAAAAACCCTAATAAAGTTTATAATTTTTTAAAAATGTTTGACAGGCGTTAAAAACCATAAAACAAAACAAAGTTCCAAAATGATCTTGAATTTTATGTTTTTCAAATATTTAAAAAAAAATTCAAAAGGATCTTGAATTTTATGAATTTCAACTGTTTAAATAATTTTCAACTTTTTTTTCAAGAAATAAATATTGTTAAGAAATAAACTCGATCTAATTAACGTAATGCTTGTCCTTCCCATTGTTTTTCATCTACAAAGTACACGAAGTATGACATTGAAACAAGTTTTTCAAATTCAAATGATACTTTTGTAGTTTCTAAAAATAGTGGGATAATTAAAAATTAATTAAAATTAAAAGGTACAATTACGTATTTCACCCTGAAACGTATTTGATATTTACGTTTTTAAAAAGAATTGTATGATAATACAACATAGTTTTGGACTATCAGATTACAACAAAAAACATTAGTTTTTAAAAAGAATTGTATGATAATACAACATAGTTTTGACTATCAGATTACAACAAAAACTATCAGAGTGAATACAGTATTAGAGCCTTATATATATAGAATTCTTCGAAGAAATTTTAACTCTAAAATAATGGCACATTAATTAATGAAAATAATATGAAAAAATAGGCTTCATGAGTATCACTTAAGGCACTAAGTTCGACTCCTTATCTATCCCTGTATTGTTTGGATTTTAGACACTCCAATTCAATCCACAGTACATAAAGATCTTTTTGAGAAAAAATTGGCCCTGTCTTGTCGCTTTATTCAGTGTAATCTAGTGACTAATAGAAAAGTCTCTAAATATTTTAATCAAGGCAGGAATTAGAATGTTTTAAGAAGACGACATACTTTTTTTTAAATCAAGATAGATTGAAAAATATTTGTATGCATGCTACATGCACCCTTGGATTTTTGCAAGCTTACATTAATTTCCAATAAAATCAATATTTCAGCCGAATTTTATTGGTTTTCAGCGCATGCATGCAATAACGGAGACATCTCAGGCAGAATGGAGACAACTTTTCCGCCTGATTTTTTTTACCTTTCAAAATAAGTTTTAAAAAATTTATAATTATTTTGCTTTGCTCCAACTAAGATTTGAATTCTTGGATGTATTTTTAACTCTACTTCATGCATAGTTTCGTTGGAATGTATTACCTGCTAAGTGCATGCCGAAACTCTTCCATGTTGGAGGAAGAGATGTATATACATATATATATATATATCTATATATATATTTTATTGATATATTGTCAGCTTTTCTCAAAATTAAATATAAGATCTCTCTTAATTCAAATCACTCCCAAACATCTCGCTAAGTAAGTACCAATATCCTTTACTATTTTATCGCTATTATTTACTGAAAACTATCTTTAATTTAATAGTACACTGACTGAAAATTAACACTTAGTCTACTCTTTTTCTTACTAACAATTTGTGTGCAGTAAAATGAAAGTGGACAGTTACCGTATAGTTTAGTAGTAATTTTATTTTGACCTTTATTATAAGATATAAATGCTTGATTTTTTAATTATTTTTTAAAATTAAAGTGGAATTCTTACGTTATTATTCTTTAAGAATACATAGGAGCTGCCTCTATGTCTTTAATGAGCAAATGAAGTCAAAAGAATAATTCGGTGAAACGGCATTTCAGCCTCTTCAATTATTGAAGGACAAAATTGATGAGTACATCAAGGCTGCAAGGAATACTCACGAACCAATTAAAGTTCTAGTTAGTCCGGTGACGAGGGCTCGAGCTAAAAGATTTAAAGAAGTGCTGAATAACTTAGTCCGAAGAGTTCTACAATAAGAAAGAGTGTGTTCACTACTAAGGGTGAACAAAGGCTGGTTTTACTCATCAAAGTTAATTGGAAGAGAGCCAACCAGCCATACAAGTCCATTGAACCATTACATGGCTAACTTGCATGTCAATTCCGTGATACACGTGCTAGGGGGTTCCAAGCTGATGTGGGCGTGTTTTCCAACCAAGAATCAAGTCAAAATTACGTTTCAAGTTTTCAAGAAGTTCAAGATTCAAAAGAAGATTCATGAAGTTTAGAAGATTTGATTTCTTTGTAATCCTATTTTAGTTTTAAGTTTCAGTTTAAATTTGAATTTTAGTATCTTTATTTGGATTTTATTATAAGCGGTTGAGGAGTCAAAATATAATTGCTTCCTAGGTTTTTTTTTAGGCGTGTTTTTCATTAAGGGTAGATTAAGAATTTTATAAATTATAATTTTGGCTATATAAGGCTGATTTTCAGATTATGGAAGGAGTTTTTTATTTATTTTATATTTATTCATATTATGAGTTATTCTTCTTGAGTTCTTGAAGAAACTTATCCGAACTTATCAAGGATTCCTTGTGGCTTTCAAATTGACTTATCAAACGGACTTTCCATACCGTTTGTGGCATCTTCTCATACCAAGGCTTTTGCTTTGCTAAGCAGCGGGTCGCGGTTTCCATCAAACTTGAAAGATCTTGGGTTCGTTGTTCCCATATTTGATATTGGGTTTCGATACGTTGTTGGCGTGGTTCGTATCAGTTGGTATCAGAGCCTAGGTTTATCTAGTTTGCCTATCCTTTTCTTGTTTTCTTTTTCAATTCAATCTTAAAAAAAAGTCTGGGAACCTTTCTTAATTTTTTTTTTTGTTTATTCTTGTTTCTCACATCCTAGACCCCTTTTTGCCAAAATCCCACACTTGAGTGTCAAAGATTATCAGAATCCGTGACAAAATTTGATTTGTTTGGTTTGCTTCTCGTCTTAATGTGCTGCTTGAATCCTTTTTATTATTGTTTGATTAGTTTTGAAAGAACTAAAAGAAGAATATGAGTGGAAAAAGGTGGAACGTGTGAGTGTATTAGAGAGTAAAAGCCAAATTAAATTGAGTGAAGCATGAGTGGATTTGAGTGAATTATTCTTCGAGTGAAACACATGAGGGAGTGTGGTGAGGTCTAATTTTTTTTTTTTTTCCATATTGTTCTAACCTTGTTTGCAATTTTCAATCATGTCGTAAATCAAGAAAAAAACATAAACAAATAAATTCCACCAACCGTTGTTCCAAATCTGCAAATGCAAGCATTAATGGGGAGATGAAACGGATGATGAGGGTGGAGTTAGAACATATATATGAGAGGTTGGATAGGGGAACACAATAGGGACAGCCACCATTTGCTCCGAACGCCCCAAGAAGGAACAGGTTGCACCAAAGGGAAGTTGAGGATGTGGTGTGAATTTGAAGGGGACGATTTAGAGGAGGAGTTTGATAGGATGTCAGTGGGCAGCCATTGGAGATATGGCTAGGATGGAGAAGCTAGGAACCGGGTAGATAACAACTTGGGAAGTATTAAGATGAAAATTCTTGCGTTTCAAGGAAAAAGTGATCCCGAAGCATACCTCGAGTGGGAAAAAAAGATGGAGTTGGTTTTCGATTGTCACAACTACTCCGAATTAAAAAAGGTAAAAATTGCTGCAATCAAATCTACTGATTATGCTATTGTATGGTAGGACTAGTTGTGCATCA